>CAUYQG010041294.1:0-28469 GCA_963574415.1 Tarsius wallacei | reverse complement strand
ATGGGGCCAGAGGGTCTGCACCATGACTCCGTGGTTTTTCCTGCACTGAAACTGGGGTTGGTATGTAAACTTGTTTACCAAAAGTATATTACTGGACTGGCTTGATATGCTGGGCTTGGGTGGGAAAGCAAGCATACATCTGAGTTTTAAAAACAAGTTTCAATACACATTCAAAACAAGCTTCAAACCACACTTAAAACAAGTTTCAAAACACAATTATGAACTAAATGGCCCTTAGGCTCCTCAAGGTGTCACCAAGTTGCCCAGGTGGGTCTCGAACCCACGGGCTCAGGCAATCCACTCACTTCAGCCTCCCAAGGCACAGGATTACAGGCTGAGCCACCAAGCCCGGCTTGTTCAGAATTATTAATCTCCTCACATTCCCAAAGAATTTTTGCTGTATTTTCATTGTATAGGACATAGAAAGAACAATAAGATATATTTACATAATAAAAGAATGTGTGATTATAACTACATTTTCCATTTTAGAGTGGTGATTTCGTTTTGGAGCACCTTTATCAAGCAAATTAGAGTAATAGGTTGTGAGGCAGGGTAGCTAGCATAGGTTGGGCATAGGTAGATAAATTCCCCATAGGCAGGTGTTAGAAAGTGTTCAGACATTGTTAAAATTATATTTTACTGCAGGCCATGCTGCAGACTACCCCACCCCCTTGGCAAATCAAAAGAAAATTCTATCAGATGCAAGACCTGGACAGCTCAACCTTTCAATTCATGGTTTAACATAATAATCTCTAAGAATCTTTTAGGTTGCCTGTCAAAGGCGAAGGCATAAGACCGAAGACCACCCCTTAACTGGCCAAAGCCATGGAAATGATAAGACCATCTTTTAGCTAAGGAGCTTGTGGATTGGAAATGGCTGGCAGGTATCCTGTGAGAAACTGTGTGGTCAGGAAAAGATCCCTCCCCTTGTTTCCACCCATCAGGAGCCCAGAGATGTCAATCTCTATGGAGCCATGGTTACTTGGACTCACATTAGCATATCAATAGCTAGGTAGCCATATCTAGTTTGCAGTTGAGAGCTAAGGAACAGTTTTTCTTTTAAAAACTTGGCCGTGGCAAGTCTTTCTGCCATGAATCTTTCTTCTTCCTTTTTCCCTCTTTTCTCACTAATAAACTTTGTTTGAAAATTTTGCAGGCCGCTCTAAAATTCATTTTAGAAACAAGTCTAGGAATCCACAGGCTTTGAGCCACACCCCACTCGGCATCAGGTTGCTTAGGTGGCCTCCTTAAAATGAACCACTTACTTTACTTGGGCAGAACTTTGCTTACCAGTTCCCACCCAACTCTTGGCTTCAGTTGTGTGATGGGTACAAAAGCATTCATTCTATTATTCTCTCTACTATGGACTAAAATCTTCCATAATAAAAAGTTTTAAAAATCACCTGGAACATCTGTAAAATGTATAGATTTCAGCTTAACGTCTCCCCTCTCCCCTTTCCCCTCTGGGTACACTCTGGAGATTCTAACTTAGTATATCTGATGTGGGATTCAAGAAACTGAATTTTTTTTTTTTTTTGAGTAGGTGTTCTCTCTGTTGCCCAGGCTGGAGTGCAGTGTCACGCTCACAGCCACCACAGCCTAGACTTGCTGGGCTCAGGCAATCCTTCCACCTCAGCCTTATAAGCAGCTGGAGCCACAGGTGCTTGCAACCATGCCTGGCTAATTTTTTTTTATTTATTGTAGAAACAAGGTCTTACCAAGTTTCCCAGGCTGTTCTTGAACCCATGGGCTCAGGCAATCCTCTCACCTTGGCCTCCCAAAGTGCTGGGATTACAGGCGTGAGCCACCATGCCCAGTGGAAACTGCAATATTAATAGTGTCCTCCATCCTTGCCCTCCAGCCCTCGACTTCACCCCCACGATATGGTTGCTCTTCAGATCCTCTCTGAGAAATACTGTAATAGAAGGTCAGCTTTATTTCAAGTGGTACTTTGAAATAGAGATGATCTTCATTACAGATAGTTACTTGTTGTTCTGTTAGACATTTTGCTTTGAATTTAAAATAACACACCCTGGAGCAATCATCCCTTCCCTCCAAGAATAACAACATGTTAGCTATAGATCTTTCCCACTGCTCCATAGGTAGTTATATATCCAAGAAATTTGTCAATTGACACATTAGAATGTACATATCAGAAACCTTTAGGTTCAAGCCAAGTGTGTGATTTTGGGAGGCTATTTTAATGATCTTTGATGCATGTCCACAGTGTGTATGATCTGCTTTTCAGCACACCTTCCTCCTTTATTCTTCTGTTTTCCAGTTCCCCTCTACAGAGAAAATCCAGTACTCAAAATCAAAGGCAGTGATCTGCGTAGAGTCTGGGCATATGGTTTTTTTAAAAAAATAAAAGGAAAGGAGGAGCCATTATGATACATTCTGTCCTGCTTTTCAGCTCTGGTTTAAGGTTGTCAGCAGGTAATCTTCAGAACATGAGTACACTCTTTTGAATACCTTAGTCTGTTCTGTGTCCCAACCTTTATCACTCTTCTCCAGCCCCCACTGACCCTGTTGGCAGCAGACGACCTTGAAGAATGACACAGAAGCCCCAGAGATAAACTCCCCTAAGATCTGTCTCCTCTGCTTCTTTCTTTTGACTCACCAAAAAAAGGAGTCCCTGTCCCATCTTTCCTGTCTTCTGTACGTATCTTCTTTGTGGAAATAGAGCACTATGGCTAAGACCTTCTTCAGTCCGGTCCTCCCTATTGTTCTCCTCTATTTGTTCTTTTCTCCCCTCCCAAGTTCCACTCTATTTCCTTTTCTATGTGCCTTTCCTCTGCACATCCCACTTTTTCCTCAACCCTTTGTAATGTGTCTCTTATCCCTCCCTTACCACTCTTTTGAACGTGTTTTACATAAGCTCACCTTCAACCACTGAATTACCAAGCCAGTGGCTCCTTATTTCCGTTGGCGTCTTTGCTGCATATGGCACTGCTGACCTGTCTTGGCTTCTAGAACATCACTCCCTCCTCATTCTTCTGTTTCTCTAATGGCTCCCTTTTTAGACCTACTTGACAGAGCATCTTTGTTTTCCAGTATCCTAAAATGTTAGTGTTGCTAAAGGTTCCAGAGCACCTAACTTTGTAGTTTTAAAGGTTAAATGAGATAAGGCATATAAAGTACTTAGCACTATGTCTGGTATATAGTAGAAATTGTGGGACCACTGCCTTGCTAAGCTATGGTGTGGCCATGTGCTCTTTGAGCTATGGTCAGGCCATGTTTTCTTAAGCTTTGGCCCCTTCCCCTAGTTTGGGGAGGTAAATCTCTTTTTCTCTCAATTTTACTTTCTAAATGAACTATATTTTCTAATCTAAAAAAAGTTGTGCAACAAATGGTTGGGATGATGATGACGGTAACAATAACTTCATTATTTTCCTCCCATTTCATGCAGTCTTTTCAGGTGAGCTCACCCACTCTCAGTGCCTCAATTCCCATATATAAATGGAAGACTCTTAAATTTGTATCTCCAGAGTTTGAGACCTCTTTCTTTTCTTTTCTTTTTTTTTTTTTTGAGTTGGAGTCTCACTCTGTCACCCAGACTGGAGTGCAGTGGCTACTCCTGGCCACCACAGCCTCGACCTGCTGGGCTCCAGCGATCCTTTCGCCTCAGCCTTCCAAGTAGCTGGAACTACAGGTGCACGCTACCATGCCCAGCTAATTTTTGACTTATTGTAGAGATGAGGTCTCGCCAAGTTGCCCAGGCAGGTCTCGAACCCGCGGGCTCAGGCAATCCACTCACTTCAGCCTCCCAAAGTGCTGGGATTACAGGCTGAGCCACCGAGCCCGGCTTGTAGAGTATTTTCTTAAGGACTTATGCCTTCTCTGGCCCCACTTTACTAGGAGCCTGATTAGGAGTTCCCTAAGGGCAGGGATTATTTTACTTATCTCTGTATCTCTAGCACCTGGCATGGTGACTGGTACATAGCGAGTGCTTCTGAATAAATTAATGAATGAAATTAGGACTAGTTTATAGGTGTTCTCAAACTCTTTTGTGTGCAGAAAGATAAAGCTGGATTTGGGATTTTTAAAGATGAATAAAATAACATACTATGAATCCTAATCCAGTTAGTTTAATTATGAGTTAATTAACCCATACAATTGGTCTTAAACAATAACTTTATTACTTTATAAAGCCCTAGTCCCCTTTCTCCCTACACATGGGCATCTTCTATGAGTCTATTGGTAGTGAATGGGCTACCAGTTTCTGCATATAGGGCATGATACCCTATATAGACAATCCTGAGTATGTGTAAAAAATATTCCTAATACTTTTCAGGCAGTATATAAACACTCTCAGTGGTTTTCTTTTTTGGAAATCATCAATTCTTTTCTGGCAATGTCTTGTAGTAATAGAACATGCTGGATGCTCATTCATAAAATAACTTGTTGCATATTTTAAAAATCCAGAAAATAGCCATTCTCAGGTATATTAGTGAGGATTATTGGTGTTAAATAATACTATTTTAGTAGACTTATTTATTTTTTTGTATGAAACATTTAATTTATTGACTTTTTGAGGAATTAGACACATCACCACTGTATTACAACTGAGCCATTCATCTTGTAGCTTCAACAACATTAACTGGTTTGCTTTCATGCCACTGCTGAGGAATCAGTTCTTCCTGCTGAGGTTCAAGAGAAAGGCCATTTGAGAAGAGTGTTAGTTCTTTTTGTGTATTTACAAGCGCTGTATTCACTCTGTTAACTTTTTCTTCATTCATAATGTTTATCTTTTTAAGATTAGTGGTAACTGGTTTTGCTTTGTTTTCAGGTTTAAAGTGTTTTTGGCTGGCCATCTGAAGTACACTTATAATCCTGGTCTTCTGCTCTAGAAATTTGTTCTTGGCCATTGTATTTGGCACCCTCATGCAGTTTCTTAAGCTCCAACTGAAAATTAAATCAAGTCAAAGACAAATGTGTCAACAACCAGCAAAACGTTGTGTTGAGCAACAACTTGACTGGGTGTGGTGGCTCACACCTGCAGTCCTAGCACTTTGGGAGGCTGAGGTGGGAGGACTGCCTGAGTCCAAGAGTTTGAGATCAGCCTGGCCAATGTAGCTAAACCTCATTTCTACAAAAAAAAAAAGAAAAAAAAATTTAGCTGGGTTTGATGGTGTGTGCCTGATGGTGTGTCCCAGCTGCTCAGGAGGCTGAGGTGGAAGGATCATCTTAGCCCAGGAGGTCAAGGCTGTGGTGAGCTATGATCATGCCACTGCACACCAGCCTGGGCAACAGAATGAGACCCTACACACACACACACGACGCAACTTTTCTGGCTTCTGAAAATAAAGACGGTTTCTCTTCAGTCTTGATGTATGGGTATATGCAACAGAGTTTCCAGACCATTGGGCTGTTAATAAATAAAAATATTTTTAAATGATAACTTCATTCACTGGAAAATATACGTTGAGCAGGCACTGTAGAGAAGAAAGAGAGTCCCTGCCTTCCAGGAGCTTAGTGGGAGCCACAGATTAATAAACCAAGGGGGGGAAGGGCGTTTCCAGAGAGAGATAATAGCACATGTAAAGGTACAGAAGCCAGAGATAGTTCAGCTCTTCCCACACACAGTTCCATGTGGCTAGAAGACAGAGAGCAGTTGTGCGAGCTAGGACATTGAGGTGGAGAGGGAGAAAAGGTAAGACCTGCCGTGCTAAAATAGCCTTATTTTCCAGGCTAAGAGACTTGAATTGTATTCAGCGGGCAGTGAAGAATAATGGTACGAGGAAAGGACTGGTGGGGAATAGAATTAGAGGTAGGCAAATGAGTTGTGGGTTATGAAAGTCCAGCTAAGAAATGAAGAAGGCTTCACTAAGGGCAGTGAAGATGAAGATGATTTTCTCTTTAAGACTACTTTTAAGTAAATTGTTTATGATGCTTCTTGGTATTGATTTCTTCATGCTTCTTGTGTTTAGAGTTTGCTGAACTTCTTGGATCTATGAGTTTATAATTTTCATCAAATTTGAAAATTTTTTTGTCATTATTTACTCAAATATTTTTTGTGTACTCTCCCCTATCCTTTGGGATCTCTAATTATCCATATATTAGGCCCCCTGACGTTGTCCCACAGATGCACTTATTTGTTTCTAAGTCTTTTTTCTCTATGTACTTCATTTTGGATTGTTCCTACTGCTATGTCTCCAAGTTCTTTAGTCTTTTCTTTTTAAAAAATTTTTATTTATTTATTTGAGTTGGAGTCTCACTCCGTTGCCCAGGCTGGAGTACAGTGACACACTCATGGGCACCCCAGCATCGACCTGCTGAGCTCCAGCGATCCTTCTGCCTCAGCCTTCCAAGTAGTCGGAACTGTATGTGCATGCTACCACACCCAGTTAATTTTTGATTTATTGTAGAGATGAGGTCTCAACAAGTTGCCTGGGCTGGTCTCGAACCCATGGGCTCAGACAATCCACTTGCCTCAACCTTCCAAAGTGCTGGGATTACAGGCTGAGCCACTGAGCCCAGCCTATATTTATTTTTTAATTTATTTTTTAGACAGGGTCTTGCTATGCTGTCCAGGCTGGTCTCAAACTCCTGGTCTTTAATGATATGCCTGCCTCAGTTTCCCAAAGTGCTGGTACTGTAGATGTGTGACACTGCACCTGGCCTCTTTAGTCTTTTCTATGGCAATATCTTAATCTCATCCAGTGTATTTTTCATATCCAATATATTTTTTCATTCCTAGAAGTTAGATTTCAGCCTTTAAAAATACCTTCCATGTCTCTACTTAACATTTTCAACATTTCCTTTAGTTTCTGGAGCTTATGGAATACAGTTAAAAATAACCATTTTTAATGTCTTTGTTCACTAACTTTATCATCTGTGTAATTTTTTTTTTTTTTTTAAGTTGGAGTCTCTGTCGCCCAGACTGGAATGCAGTGGCATGCTTCCGGCCACCGCAGCCTTGACCTGCTGGGCACCAGCGATCCTTCTGCCTCAGCCTTCCAAGTAGCTGGAACTGCAGCATGCGCTACCACACCCAGCTAATTTTTTTTATTTATTGCAGAGACAAGGTCTCGCCAAGTTGCCCAGGTGGGTCTTGAACCCGCAGGCTCAGGCAATTCACTCACCTCGGCCTCCCAAAGCGCGGGATTACAGGCTGAGCCACCGAGTCCGGCCTTCTGTGTAATTCTTTTTTTTTTTTTTTTTTTTTTTTTGAGCTGGAGTCTCACTCTGTCGCCCAGACTGGAGTGCAGTGGCCGCTCCTGGCCACTGCAGCCTTGACCTGCTGGGCTCTGGCAATCCTGCCTCAGCCTTACAAGTAGCTGGAACTACAGGTGCGCGCTACCACCTCAGCCTCCCGAAGCGCTGGGATTACAGGCTCAGCCACCGAGCCAGGTTCTGTGTAATTCTTGATCTGGTTCTATTGATTAATTTTTCTTCTCATTGTTGTTCATGTTTTCCTGCTACTTTGCAGGCCTGGCAACTTTTCTTGAATGCCAAACATTGTAAATTTTACTTTGCTGGGGTTGGTACTCTAAAGATTGTTCCTTCTGCTCTTTTCTGGTGGTACTTTCTCCAGTCTCAGGTAGAGACTGGAGAAACTCCTGTTGTGATTATATTCTTCTCAAACTCCTGTTGTGGTTATATTCATTTCGGAAGATGAACTGGAGGATAGGAAACATGGGTAAAAGCCCATGAAGTGAGTATGTTTAACCTAAATTCCTCACACTGTTAGGCTAATAGAGTTGGGTCTGGCTAGGATTCTGTTAGATCTTCAGAAAATAGAGTCATGCTCTAAAAAGACTGAAAAAAAAAAAAAGATCAAACCTAAAGGTCAGGTAACAGACAATAATGGGAAGGGTCAAACCCAACCCATAAATAAAGACCAAGGGAGTGTCTGGATTGTTCTCTTTACTCTGGAGTCCTTTCCTTATTTGCACCAGTCAGGTGCTAATTTTTTTCCAGGTCTAAAACATTTACCTCCTAAATCTAAAGGTGAGGACCTTGTCAACTTCAATCTTTTTGTAAGGTACCAATTTGATTTCCATATCTCACTGAGTCAGAGAAACCTGGGAAAAGATTTTCCTTATACAAGTGAAAAGTTATTTGCAACTAAAACATCACAGCTAAGCCCATATTTTTGGTAACTTGTCAGGGATAGATTGCATTGACAACTATGAGAGTATGATTCCTTAATTTGGAACTTTTTATTTAAGGATGAAAATATGGGAAAATGTAAGCTGTTCCTGGAATATGATGAATATACCTTTCAAATCAACAAACCCTTTCAGACACATCTTTCTTTACGTTAAAGAACAAATAGTTAACCTCAGCACATTTTTAAAAAGTGTTTAATGGCAGAAGCTCCAAGTTACCCTGTATGCCATCCACTATACATAACCCTAAAGTAGCCAGATTCCAGCAAGCCTGAGGAGACAAGCCAAGACAGCTTTGAAGAAAAGAAAAACCCAAGCTTTCTATTGGACCTTCTTTTTTGAGACTGTGTTTGTCCTTTAATGCCTGTCTGACTTGGTTGTAGAAGGAAGGAGGAAGTTGTAAATAGTTCAGTGTTACCCTACAGGAGGCACAAAAATATTTGACAAATACATTTCCTACCTTGAAGATCAGCTGCTCCTCCTCAGACATTTTTTAGTCAAAGTAAATTTCTACATATGTTTAAAGAGCTGCAGCTTTTCTACAAGGGAGAAAACTGGTACCAGATTCCAGACAGAAAAAGTTTAAATCTTACAGAACTGAATACATCAGAGAAAGAAATATGGACTGCAGTTTGAAGTGTTCTGTTTCTAGGACTTCCACTTGATTAGAAACTTTATACCATCCAAATCTCTCTTCCAAAGCAGATGTCTGTGAGAAAGAAGGGAGATAGCACAAAGACAGTTTTCTGACGGTAATTCTCAGATGTGAACTGCCCAGAATGATGAAGTACAGCCCCTCTGTCAAGTCCCAGGACAATCATGCTCTGAGTTCTCTTGACACATGCTTTCACGCAGTTTTAGTAAAAGAAGCCTAAGTGTATGAATAAGTGACAAAATTCCATACTTTCTACTACTACCTCTCTTCTTGTACAAAATGACATTATTCCCTCAACTCACATAAAATTTGTATACAGGTTGTGACTAATTCTAGTTTAAGGCTACAATAATTAAAATATACCTGGGTTTCAGGTTTTTGTGGTTTTTTGTGAGTCGGAGTCTCACTCTGTCACCCTCAGAGCTACCACAGCCTCGACCAGCTGGGCTCAGGCAATCCTTCCACCTCAGCCTTTCAAGCAGTTGGAACTATAGGCATTTGCTACCATGATTGGCTAACTTTTCTTGATTTATTGTAGAGACAAGGCCTCACCAAGTTGCTCAGGCTGGTCTTGAAGCCCTGGGCTCAGGCAATCCTCTCTGTTCTATTTCCCAAAGTGCTAGGATTATAGGCATTAGCCACCGCACCTGGCTTGATTTTTGTTTTAAAGTATTTATACGAATATTTCAATTAATATGATGATAAGAACAACAAAGTATATGTAGCTCTGTGCTTCTGGGTGATATGAAGAAGCATTTTTAGAAAAAAATTGTAAAGAAAGCTTGAAAAGAGACTGAATATGATGTGAGCAGATGGCCATGTTGTATGACAGGTAAGAAAATGGCTAGTTCCGACATTTTTTGGAGGCAGATTTCAAAGTGGTACCATGGTAGTTGGGGTTAAGAGGCTCTAAGGTGAGCATTTTAAACCCAGATGTTGGGAATGGCCACAGAATGTAGCCTGGGAAATTGCTACTTCTATTATGACTAGAAGAGTTACATGTTGGAATTCTGGTCTGGGCTAGGAGTGGACAAGGAAGTTATCTGGAAATAACTGTAAAACATGATCTGTGTGTGAACTCATGCTAAGCTAAAGTAGTATGACTGTGTTCATAATTAATTGCCTGTGAGTTTACTAATATTGCTATAAGGAAAATTAATTCATTCCAACAAGGCCCTTTAAAAAAATCTCCTTACTATTAGTCCAGGTAATTTAGGTGGCAAAGGGCTGTTGTTACAGGATATCAGCTAAGAAGGATTATGATATTAATAATCATTAAATGTTGCCGGCTCACGCCTGTAATCCCAGCACTTTAGGAGGTAGAGGTAAGGGGACTGTTTGAGCCCAGGAGCTCGAGATCAGCCTGGGCAACTTGGCGAGAGCTTGTCTCTACAATATAATTAAAAAATTGTCCAGGTGTGGTGGCACATGCTTATAGTTCCAGCTACTTGGAAGGCTGAGGTGGAAGGATCGCCTGAGCTCAGCAGGCCAAGGCTGCAGTAGGAAGCTGTGAGAGTGCTACTGCACTCAAGCCTGGACAACAGATTGAGATTGTGACTAAAAAATAAATACAATAAAAAATTTTTAAAAATCATTAAATGTTAATTAAAATAGAACCAAGTAAAAACCTGGGAAAGGTGGTCAGAGGAAAGTAAAGCTTTTTTCACTCCTTGGAGGAGTGGCTAGCCGTTGTCTAGAGGCTACTATTCATGCCAGAAAAAGGAGAGAAGCCTACAGATAAAAAGAAGACTGGAAAGACACACATTCCTCTGATCCCACTGGTCCTAGGGAACAAGTTTAGCAGGTTCTACCCTGGAAAGAAGATGAATATGGATTGTATAGTTTGGCTTTCTAATTTATGATATTTTTAAGCATTTGATCTCACTGTTAGAGAAAAAAGGGTACAAAGTTACAAAAGGTAGCTGAAAGGCAAAAATTAAAGGAAGCAACATTAAATGTAGGTCCTTTGTTGGTCAAGTATGAAGTTTTGTAGGCAGTATCTACCATTCCAGTTTTGTTGAAGAAGGCTGGGTATGAAGAAAGCTGGTGGTTCTTTAGAATCTAAATGTAAAGAAGGGATCAGAAAAAGTAGGTGCCTCATCATCTATCTATAAGTGTGTTTAAAACTCATCAGCTGGGGGTTTTCAAGGCCTTCCATAAAGCCTTACTTCCCTTTATTACCCAGTCTACACTAGTGATAAGTAACATGTGGCCCATTAGCTTCCCAGTCTAATTTATTTTATTTTATTTATTTTAATAGCTTTAGGGGTACAAATAGTTTTTGGTTACATGGAAGCATTGTACACTAGCAATGAAATCTGGGCTTTAAGTATGCTGACCATTTCCACCTGTGCACATTGCACCCAATAGGTGATTTTTCGTCTTTCCCACCATCACCCTTCTGAGTCTCCAATGTTTATTATACCATTCTCTGTGCCTCTGCTAATCTTTAGTTTAACTCCCACTTAGTGAGAATATGTGGTGTTTGGTTTTTTCTTCCTGTGTTAGTTCACTTAGAACGATGTTCTCCAAATCCATCCAAGTTCCTGCAAAAGACATTATTTCATTCTTTTTCATGGCTGAATAGTATTTCATATATATACATATATATATAAAACATTTTCATTATCTACTACTGTTCAGTTGATGGGCATTTAGGATGATTCCGCATCTTTGTAATTGTGAAATGTGCTGTGATGAACATGCAAGTTCAGATGTCTTTTTTGTATAATGACCTTTGTTCCTTTGGGTAGATACTTAGTAGTGCGATTGTTGAATCAAATGGTAGATCTACTTTTGGTTCTTTGAGAAATCTCCATATTGATTTCTGTAGAGGTTGTACTAATTTATACCCACAACAACAGCTTTTCTCTGCAACCACGTCAGCATCTATTGTTTGTTTGTTTGTTTGTTTATTTTGAGTTGGAGTCTCACTCTGTCACCCAGACTGGAGTGCAGTGGCATGCTCCCGGCCACTGCAGCCTCGACCTGCTGGGCTTCGGTGATCCTTCCGCCTCAGCCTTCCAAGTAGCTGAAACTACAGGCGTGCGCTACCACGCCCGGCTAAATTTTTTTATTTTTTAATAATGGCTATTCTGACTGGTATAAGGTGGTATCTCATTGTAGTTTTAATTTGCATTTCTCTGACAGTTAGTGATATTGAGCATTTTTTCATATGTTTGTTGGCCATTTGCATATCTTCTTTTAAGAGATATTTGTTCACGTTGCTTGCCCACTTTTTTTTTTTTTTTTGAGTTGGAGTCTCACTCTGTCACCCAGACTGGAGTGCAGTGGCCACTCCCGGCCACTGCAGTCTTGACCTGCTGGGCACCGGCGATCCTTCCACCTCAGCCTTCCAAGTAGCTGGAACTACAGGCATGCACTACCACACCCGGCTAATTTTTGATTTATTGTAGAGAGGAGATCTTGCCAAGTTGCCCAGGTGGGTCTCGAACCCGCGGGCTCAGGCAATCCACTCACCTCGGCCTCCCAAAGCACTGGGATTACAGGCTGAGCCACCAAGCCTGGCCTTTGTCCACTTTTTAATGAGGTTATTCGCTTTACTCTTGCTGATTTGGCTGAGTTCTTTGTAGATTCTGAATATTAGTCCTTTGTCAGATGTATAGTTTGTGAATATCTTTTCCCATTCTGTAGGTTGCCTATTTGCTCTGTTAATTATTTCTTTTGCTACAGAGATGCTTTTTACTTTAATTAAATCCTGCCTATTTATTTCTATTTTTGTAACATTTGCTTTTGGGGTTTTAGCTATCAATTATTTGCCTAGACCGATGTCCAGAAGAGATTTTCCTAGGTTTTCCTTTAGGATTTTTATAGTTTCAGATCTGACATTTAAGTCTTTAATCCATCTTGAGTTACTTTTTGAATATGGGGAGAGATAGTGATCAAGTTTCATTTTTCTGCATGTAGCTATCCAATTTTCCCAGCACCATTTGTTGAATAGAATGTTCATTTCCCAGTGTATATTTTTGACTGCATTGTCAAAGATCAGTTGGTTGTAGGTATTGGAGTTTATTTCTGGGTTCTCTATTCTATTCCATTGGTTCATGTGTCTGCTCTTGTACCAGTACCATGCTGCTTTGGTTGGTAATGCCTTGTATAATTTGAAGTCAGGTAATGTGATGCTTACAATTTTGTTCTTTTTTGCTTAGGATTGCTTTGTCTATTCTGGCTTTTTTTTTTTTTTTGGTTCCAAATGAATTTTAGGAAGGTTTTTTCTAAACCTGTGAAAAATGACATTGGTAGTCGATAGGGATTGCATTGAATCTGTAGATTACTTTGGGTAATATGGTCATTTTAACAGTGTTGATTCTGCCAATCCATGAGCATGGAATATTTTTCCATTTGTTTGTGTGCTTTACAATTTTTTTCCTCAGAGTTTTGTAGTTCTCCTTGTAGAGATCTTTCACCTCTTTGGTTAAATGTATTCCTAGGTATTTTAGCTTTTTGGTTGCTATTTTATTTTATTTTATTTTTTGTTTTTTTGAGTTGTCACCCAGACTGGAGTGCAGTGGCCGCTCCCAGCCACCACAGCCTCGACCTGCTGGGCTCCGGCGATCCTTCTACCTCAGCCTTCCAAGTAGCTGGAATTATAGTCGTGTGCTATCATGCCCGGCTAATTTTTGATTTATTGTAGAGATGAGGTCTCGCCAAGTTGCCCAGGCAGGTCTCGAACCCGCGGGCTCAGGCAATCCACTCACCTCGGCCTCCAAAGGGCTGGGATTACAGGCTGAGCCACCGAGCCCGGCTGGTTGCTATTTTAAATGGAATTAGATTATTGATTTGATTCTCAGTTTGGTCACAATTGGTGTATAGCAGTGCTTCTGATTTGTGTGTGTTGATTTTTATGCTGCAACTTTACCAAATTAATTTATCAAGTCTAGGAGTCTTTCGGAGGGATCTTAAAAATTCTCTAGGCATAAGATTATATCATTGGCATACAGAGACAGTTTGATTTCTTCTTTTCCAATCTGGATATGCTTTATTTCTTTCTTCTTGCCTGATTCATCTGGTTAAGATTTCCAATGCTATGTTGAATAGGAGTGGTGAAAGTGGGCATCCTTGCCTTGTTCCAGTTCTGAGGGGGAATGCATTGAACTTTTCTCTGCCCATGATATCCATAGCTGTGAGTTTGTAGTATATGGCTTTTATTTTTTTCAGAAATGTTTCCTCTATGCCTATTTTGCTAAGAGTTTTTATCTTGAAGGGATGCTGGATTTTATCCAATGCTTTTTCTATATCCAAGATATGATTTTTATTTTTAATTCTGTTTATGTGGTAGATCATAATTATAAACTTGTGAAGGCTGAACCATCCTTGCATCCCTGGGATAAAACCCACTTGCTCATTGTGATTATTATTATTATATTTAATGTGCTGTTGAATTCTGTTTACTAGTATTTTGTTGAGGATTTTTGCATCTATGTTGATCAGGGATATTGGTCTGTGGTTTTCTTTTCTTGTTGTATCTTTTCCTGGCTTTGGTATAATGGTGATAATGACTTCACAGAATGAGTTAATGAGAATTTCCTCTTCTTCAAGCTTTATGGAATAGTAAAATTGGTACCAGTTCTTTGAAAGTCTTGCAGAATTTGGTTGTGAGTCCATCAGGTTCTGAACTGTTTTTTTGGTTAAGAGACTTTAAATTACTGTTCTACTCTCACTACTCATTAATTGGTCTGATCAAGGTTTCTATTTCTTCCTAATTTAAGGTTGGGGACTTGCATGTTTCCAATAATTTATCCATTTACTCTGTATTGTCTAGTTTATGTAGAGTTGTTCATAATAATCTCAGATGCTCTTTTGAATTTTCTTCAGATTAGTTGTAATGTCTCCCTTTTCATTTCTGATTGAGCTAATTTGAATCTTCTCTCTTCATTTCTTTTTTTTTTTTTTTTTTTTGAGTTGGAGTCTCACTCCATCGCCTAGACTGGAGTGCAGTGGCCGCTCCTGGCCACCACAGCCTCGACCTGCTGGGCTCCAGCGATCCTTTCGCCTCAGCCTTCCAAGTAGCTGGAACTACAGGCGCGCACTACCATGCCCGGCTAATTTTTGATTTATTGTAGAGATGAGGTCTCGCCAAGTTGCCCAGGCGGGTCTCGAACCCACAGGCTCAGGCAATCCACTCACCTCAGCCTCCCAAAGCGTGGGATTACAGGCTGAGCCACCAAGCCCAGCTCTCTCATTTCTTAATTAATTAGCTAGTGGTCTATTAATTTTGTTTATCTTTTCAAGGAAGAAACATTTTGTTTAATTGATCTTTTTTTTGCTTTTGTTTCAATTTACTTCTGCTCTTATCTTCATTATTTCTTTTCTTCTGCTAGCTATGGGTTTGGTTTATTCATGTTTTTCTAGTTCCTTGAGGTGTGATGTTAAGTTGTCAATATGTGATCTTTCAGTCTTTTTTTTGAGTTGGAGTCTCACTCTGTCGCCCAGACTGGAGTGCAGTCCCAGCCATTGCAGCCTTGAGCTGCTGGGCTCCGGCGATCCTTCTGCCTCAGCCTTCCAAGTAGTTGAAACTACAGGCATGTGCTACCATGCCCCACTAATTTTTGATTTATTGTAGAGACAAGGTCTCACCAAGTTTCCTGGGTGGGTCTCAAACCCGTGGGCTCAGGAAATCCACTCGCCTCAGCCTCCCAAGGTGCTGGGGTTACAGGCTGAGCCACTGAGCCTGGCCTCAGTCTTATTTTTACTTTTTGAGTTGGAGTCTCATTCTGTTGCCCAGGCTGAAGTGCAGTGGCATGCACATGATTATAGCAGACTTGACCTGCTGGGCTCTGGCGATCCTTCCACAGATGTGCACCACCATGCTTAGCTAATTTTTAAATTTTATTGTAGAGACAAGGTCTCACCATGTTGTCTAGGCTGATCTCAAACCCCTGGGATCAGACAATCCTCTAGCCTCAGTCTCCCAAAGTGCTGGGATGACAGGCTTGAGCCACTGTACCTGATTCAGTCTAATTTATACAGGCTTTAAGTGTTGTAAACTTTCCTCTGAGCACAGATTTGGCTGTGTCTCAGAGGTTTTGATAACTTGTTTCATTGTTGTAATTCATTTCAAGGAATTTTAAAATTTCCATCTTGATTTCATTATTGACCCAAAGATTATTCAGGAGCAGATTGTTTAACTTTCATGGTTTTGCTTGTTTGTTTGAGTTTTTTTGGAGTTAATTTCTAGTTTTATTCCACTGTGGTCTGAGAAGGTGCTTGATATAATTTTGATTTTTTGAATATATTGAGACATGTATTGTGGCCTATCATATGGTTTATCTTGGAGAATGTTCCATGTACTAGTGAGAAAACTGTATATTCTATAGTTTTGGGGTGGCATGTTCTGTAGATGTCTGTTAGGTCCGTTTGCTCTAGCTTCTAGTTTAACTCCAATGTTTGTTTGTTGACTTTCTGCCTTGATGATCTCTCTATTACAGTCAGTGGAATGTCGAGGTCTCTCACTATTATTGTATTGTTGGCTATCTATATTCTTAGGTCTAGTATAATTTTTTTGAGTTAGGGCCTCATTCTGTTACCCAGGCTGGAGTGTAGTGGCACCACCATGGCTCACCACAGCCTCAAATCCCTAGGCTTAGGAATCCCCACATCAGCCTCCCAAGTAGCTGTGGCTATAGGCACACCTGTACACCCAGATAATTTAAATTTTTTTGTGGAGACAAGGTCTTGCTATATTGCCTTAGCTAGTCTCGAACTCCTGGGCTCAAGCAATTCTCCCACCTCAGTCTCTCAAAGTGCTGGGATTACAGCTGTGAGCCACTGTGCCTGGCCCTAGAATTTGGTTTATAGGCCAGGAGTGGTGGCTCAAGCCTATAATCCCAGCACTTTGGGAGACAAGCAAGAGTATTGCCTGAGCCTGTGGATTCGAGACCAGCCTGGGCAACAGTGAGACCTCATCTCTACAATAAATTAAAAAATTAGCCAAGCGTGGTAGTGCATACCTGTAGTTCTGGCTACTTGGAAAGTTGAGGCAGAGCCCAGCAGGTTGACGCTGGGGTGATCATGAGTGTGTCACTGCACTCTAGCCTAGGTGACAAAGTGAGACTCTAACTCAAAAAAAAAAAAAAAAAAAAAAGCAAGCTGGAAGCTCTGGGGTTAAGTGCATATCTATATAGATATCTATATTTTAAATTGTTATATTTGGTTATTGAATTTTTGTTTTTATCATATAATAATCATCTTTTTTTTTTACTGTTGTTAATTTAAATTGTGTTATCTGATATGAGAATGGCTACTCCTGCTCATTTTTGGTTTCCATCTACATGGAATAGTTTTTCTGACTCCTTTGCCTTGAGTCTGTATGAGTCCTTCTGCGTTAAGTGGGTTTCTTGAAGGCAGCAGGTATTTGGATTTTTAAAAAATGTATTCTGCCAATCCATATCTTTTTATTGGGGGCATTGAGACCATCTATATTCAGGGTTAATAATGATATGTAAGGCACTATTCCATTCACCATACTGGTTTTTGCCTGGTTGCTCTATTATTATTTTTTCTCTATTGTGTTGGTATTCTACAAGCCCTGAGAGCTTTATAATGTCCAGTGTTTTTCTGCTGGTGTATTTTGACCTTTTGCTTCAATATTTAGAACTCCTTTGAGTATCTCCTGTAAAGCCCAACCAGTGGTGACAAATTCCCTCAATGTTTGCTGTCTGAGAAAGACTCTATTTCTCCTTCATTTATGAAACTTGGTTTTGTGGGATACAAAACTCTTGGTTGGATAACTTGTGGAAGATGGCAGCAGAGCCAGTCAGACTATGTAAGTCCCAGTGTGAGTGAGCGAGTGTGTGGAAAATGTTGTATATATATCTGTGAATAAGTGGGTATATGAGTGGCTGATGATTGTAGACTTGGGAGCGAGTGGGCAGGGCTCTCCTGGTGGAGTGGCTCATATCACAGCTGCTCTGCTTGGACCCAGGCACTTCCTGAGGTGTAGCAGCCAAGTGCCGTTTTCTTAAAAGTCAGCAAATCACTTTCTGGGAAGAAGCTGCCAGGAGTGACTGCTGGTTCCAGGCTCTGCCTCACCACTGCAGCACCTGGCTGGACACTGGCAGCTGGAGCTGTGGAGGGAGTAAAGCAAAGGAACCCAGAAGCAGAGTCCCACCAGAGAAGATGAAAGAGGCATCCTGCTACCATCTTGAAAATTGGGCAGGAGAGTGCTTCCAGCTTGCTCACCACAGAGTAACAGACCTGATCTCTGTGACTGGTGGATTAACTACTCAGGGATTGATCATGATCCAGAGGGAATATCCCAAAAGCACAAATTCCAGAGGGACAGGATGAGTGCAGAGTCTCAGGCGTCCCACCTTCCCGCCCTGATTCAGCCATGGGACAAAGGGTGTGACCAGAAAAGGATGAGGAGGACCCCTAAAGAGATCAGCAATGAGTCTGGGGCTGACCCAACCCCCTCCTCACCAGCAATCCTCTGGGGACAAACCCAGGCAGAGCATGGGCATGAATAAGACTCAAGAAAGACAAGATACAACATTGAAAGAACTTGTAAGAGATTTTGGCCATAACAAATTTCATCCAGGAAATAAATAACAAGATGACAAGCATAGAAAGCAAAATTAATTAAGCAGAAGAATCTCAGAACTTGAAGACCAAAACATGGAAATAACCCAATCTGTAAAAAACATAGAAAGAAAACAGAAATAAACAGCAAAGTCTCCAAGAGACATGCAATTATATCAGGAGGCTGAACCTATGCCTGACTGGCATCCCAGAAGAAGAAAGGGAAAGGGAGAACACCTTGCAGCAAGGATTCCAGGAGGTTATCCAAGAAAACTTAACCCATCTCACCAGAGATGTGGTCTTCTAAACACAAGAGTTACAGAGAACCCCAACAAGATATCAAATGAGGAGACCAACCCCTAGACACATAGTAATTTACCTACACAAAGTAGGTACAAAATAAAAAATCCTAAAGGCAGCAAAAGTAAAAGGTCAGACTACCTACTGGGGAAAACCAATCAGAATAGCAGCAGACCTTTATCAGCAAAAACACTACAAGCTAGAAGGGACTAGAGTCCAATATTCAAAGTCCTCAAAAATAAACAATTTTGACCAAGAAGTTCCTACCCAGCCAAGCTCAGCTTCATCAGCTATGGAGAATTAACATTCTTTCCAGACATCCAATCCCTAAGAGATTATGCAGTTTCCATACCAGCTCTACAGGAGATGCTTAAAAAGGTATTAAGCACAGAAGGAAAAAAAAAAAAAAAAAAGATCACACACTTCCCAAGAGAACAGGAGAACACAGAATCAGCAAAGAATACATTGTGATCACAAACTTGAAAACACACACATACATCAACCAAAAAGTTAAAAGAAAAAAAACAAAAAACTTTTTAAGAACCTAATGATGAGGATAAACAATCACATTTCAATAATCAGCCTGAACATGAATGGACTAAATGTACCACTGAAAAGACAAGAGAATGGCAAACTGGATAAAAAATCATGACTCAATAATTTGCTGCATCGAGGAAACTCATCTCACCACAAGGGACACACACAGACTCAAAGTTAGAGGGTGGAAAACAAATTTTCAGGTGAATGGATCACAAAAGAAGGCAGGAGTCATGATCTTAATATCAGACAAAACAACTGTTAGGCTATCAAAGATACAAAGGGACACTATATAATGATAAAAGGTTCAATCCATCAAGAAGAAATATCCATACTAAACATACATGCACCCAAACAGGACCACCAATGTTTATAAAGCAACTACTAAGTAAACTAAAAAAAGATATTGACTCTAACACTATTATAGCTGGGGACTTAAATACCCCATTCACAACCCTAGATAGATCATTGAGGCAAAAAATCAATAAAGAGATCCAAAACCTCAACTTGGCACTTGACCAAATGGACTTAATAGATACCTACAGAACATCTCACCCAACAACCACAGAACTACATTCTACTCATCACCACATGGAACATACTTCCAAGATCAATCACATCCTCAGCCATAAATCAAGCATAAACAAATTTCATAAGATGAAAAACTGCCATGCACCTTCTCAGACCACAGTGGAATAAAAATAAATACCATCACCTACAAAATTCCCCCAAAGCCTACAAAGACATGGACACTAAACAGCATGATGCTGAACGACTACTGGGTCAACACAGAAATCAAAACAGAGATTAAAAGATTCCTGGAAACAAATGAAAACAAAGAAACATCTTACCAAAACCTTTGGGATGCCATGAAAACAGTTCCAACAGAGGAATTTATATCTATGAACACACATCAAGAAAATGGAAAGATCACAAGTTAACCACCTAGCAAATCACCTTGGAAAGACAAGACCCCTAAAACCCTAACTTCAGCAGAAGAATCCAGAACACCAAAGAAAAAGTCCAAATATGGGACATAGAAGACAAAAATATCATAGAAAAAAATCAACAAAACAAAAAACTGGTTCTTGGAAAGAATAAACAAGATTGATGGACCCCTAGTCACAATGACCAATAAAAATAGAGAAAAAGCCTAAATAAACACAATCAGAAATGAAAAGGATCAAATCACAACTGACCCCGAAGAAATACAAAAGGTTATCAGAGATTACTATGAACACCTGTATGGAAACAAACTTGATAGCCTTAATGAAATGGAGGACTTTCTGACATCACACAACCACTCAAGGATGAAACAAGAAGACACTGAAACACTAAATAGACCAATAACAACCCAGGAAATTGACTCCATCATAAGATCACTACCTACAAAAAAAGCCCTGGGCCAGACGACTTTCCAGTGGAAGTCTATAAAACATAAAAGTAACGGCTGATACCAATCCTACTGAAAGTATTCCAGGCAATTGAGAAAGATGGAATTCTCCCCAAATCATTTTATGGAGCTAACTTCACACTGATACCCAAACTGGGTAAAGATCTAACAGAAAAAAGAGAACTACAGGTCAATATCCCTAATGAACATACATGTAAAAATTCTCAACAAGATTCTAGCAAATTGAATCCAACAACATATCTCAAAAATCCTCCATGGGCCAGGTTCAGTGGTTCAGCCTGTAATCCCAGCACTCTGAGAGGTCAAGGCGAGAGGATTGCCTGAGCCTGTGGGTTCAAGATCAGTCCGGGCAACTTGGCAAGACCTCGTCTCTACAACAATCCAAAAATTAGCTGGGTGTAGTAGCGCACGCCTGTAGTTAGTTCCAGCTACTCGGAAGGCTGAGGCGGAAGGATCACTGGAGCCCAGCAGGTTGACATTGGGGTGGCTGTGAGTGTGCCACTGCACTCCAGCCTGAGCAACAGAGTGAGACTCCAACTCAAAAAAAAAATGTCATCCACCATGACCAAGGGGGCTTCCTCCCCGGGATACAGGGCTGGTTCAACATCGGCAAGACCATAAATGTAATTAAAGACATCAACAGATGTAAAAACAAGAACCACATGATTATATCATTAGATGCAGAATGCAGACGAAGCTTTTGATAAAATCCAGCTTCCCTTCTTGATAAAAACCCGTGAACACACCTAGGTAGAGAAGGAACATGCCTCAAAATAGTAAGTACCATCTATGATAAACCCATGGCCACAGCATATTGCTAAATGGACAGAAACTGGAAGCATTTCCCCCGAAAACGGGAATAAGACAAGACTGCCCACTCTCACTCCTCCTGTTCAGCATTGTGTTGGAAGTCCTAGCTAGAGCAATTACAAGAGAAGGAAATCAGGGGTATCCAAATAGGAAAAGAAGAAGTTAAGTTATCCCTCTTTGCTGACGATATGATTCTACACCTCGAAAATCCAAGAGAATCTGTCAAAAACCTCCTTGCATTGATAAAGGACTTTGGCAAAGACTTGTGATGCAAAATAAATGTGCAAAATACAGTTGCATTCTTATACACCAACAACAAACAGGCAGAGAACCAAATAGAAAGCACAATCCCATTCAATAGCCACACAAAATAAAGAAATACCTCAGCATCTTCCCAATCAGATAAGTGAAAGACCTTTACAATGAAAACTACAAAACACTGCTCAAAGAAATCCAAGAAGACACAAACAAATGGAAAAATATTCCATGAGCTTGGATAGGAAGAATCAACATTGTTAAGATGTCCATCCTACCAAAGGCAATCTACAGATTCAATGCAATACCCATTAAATTACCAACATCATTCTTCTCAGACGTGGAAATGACAATACAGAAATTCATATGGAAACATAAACGACCATGAATAGCCAAAACAATCCTTAACAAAAGAAAAAAAGAGGGAGGTATTACATTTCCAGACTTTAAGCTTTCCTATAAGGCTACAATAATCAAAACAACCTGGTATTGGTACAAGAACAGGCATATGGGCCAATGGAACAGGATAGAGATTCCAGAAGCAAAACCTCAATTTCCAACCAACTCATCTTCGACAAAGCCTCCACCACCACCCACTGGGGAGAGGAGAACTTATTCAGTAAATGGTGCTAGGAAAACTGACTGACCACATGCAGGATATTGAAACAGGACCCCTATTTATCATCATAAACAAACATCAAATCTAAATGGATCAAAGACCTAAATGTAAAACCTCAAACTATAAGAATCTTAGAAAATGCAGGAGACATCTTACAGAGTAGGCAACCAATTCCTGATCAAAACCCCAGATGTCCATGCCATAAGAGATAAGATAGACAAGTGGGACCTCATTAAACTGAAAAACTTTGGCAAAGCAAAAGAAACCATCAAGAGAGTGGAGAGACAGCCCACAGAATGGGAAAAAATATTTGCCAAAGACATAACATCCAGGATCTAAAGGAACTCAAACGTGTTGAAAGGAAAAGAACAAACAGTCCCATTGAAAAGTAGGCAAAAGGCCGGGCGCTGACTCAAGGCTATAATCCCAGTACTTTGGGAAGTCGAGGCAAGAGGATTGCCTGAGCCCACAGGTTCAAGAACAGCCTGGGCAACACATTGAGACCTCGTCTCTACAATAAATCAAAAAATTATCTGGGCGTGGTAGCACATGCCTGTAGTTTCAACTGTTTGGAAGGCTGAGGTGGAAGGATCACCTGAGCCCAACAGATAGAGGCTGCGGTGGCCGTGAGCGTGCCACTGCACTCCAGCCTGGGTGACAGAGTGAGAATCCAAAAAAAGAAAAGTGGGCAAAAGACATGAATATACACTTCTCAAAAGAAGATATACAGGCAGCCAACAGACACATGAAAAATTGCTCAGCCTTACTAATTGTCAGAGAAATGCAAATCAAAACCACATTGAGATACCATCTACCCCTGGTAAGAATGATTATTATTAGTAAAACAACAACAACAGATGTTGGTGAGGATGTAGAGAAAAGGGAGTGCTTCTACACTGCTGGTGGGAATGCAAATTAGTTCAACCTCTGTGGAAAACAGTATGGTGATTTCTAAAAGAACTAGAAATTGACCTTCCATACAACCCAGCAATCCCCTTTCGTGGAATATACCTGGAGAAACTCAAATCATTCTACAAAAAAAGATACCTGAACAGTCAATGTTTATTGCAGCACTATTTACAATAACAAAAGCATGGAACCAACCATGCTGCCCATTGAAACTGGACTGGATAAAAAAATGTGGTATGCTGGGCTCCATGGCTCACCCTGTAGTCACAGCACTTTGGGAGGCCAAGGTGAGTAGATTGCCTGAGCTTGTGGGTTCAAGATGGGAGCGGCCACTGCACTCCAGTCTGGGCGACAGAGTGAGACTCCAACTCAAAAAAAAAAAAAAAAAAGAAAGGGATTGTCAGTAGCAGGATACTGCTGAGGTGGAGGTGGGGACACAACATCAATAATGGTACCTGGTCTCAAAACAGGTGAAATAGGGACCAAAGGGAGGCCCAAACTTTACCTGTAAGATGTCCAGTTGTATATCTAATCCTGAATTATACCCCTCATCTTTAAAATAAAATACAAAAAACACATCAAAAAGCCAAAATCCTTGGTTAAGTCTTACTCTGTTTGAAGACATTAAAGATAGGGCTCCAATCACTTCTGGCTTGTAGGGTTTCTGCTGAGAAGACTCCTGTTAATCTGAAAGGTTTACCCTTCTAAGTTATTTGATACTTTTGTCTCACTGCTCCTTAACATTCTTTCCTTCACATTAACTTTGCATAACTTGATGTCTATATGCTTTGGGTAAGATTTTACAATGAATCTTCTGGGGTTTCTTTGGGCTTTTTGTATCTGGATATTTAAATCACTGGCAAGGCCAGGGAAGTTTTCCTCAATTATTCCCTCAAATAGGTTTTCCAAATCTGCTATTTTCTCTTCTTCCCCAGGAGCACATATGATTCTTAGGTTTGGATGTTTTACATAATACCACATTTCTTGGAGACTTTTTTCTGTTCTCTTCTTTTTTCTATATTGTTGTCTGATTGTGTTAATTCTAAAGCCTTGTTTTCAAGTTCTGAGATCTTTTCTTCTACTTGTTCTAGTCTACAGTTAAAACTTTCCACTGCATTTTGTACTTCCCTAAATGAGCCAGTCGTTTCCAGAAGTTCAACTTGGTTCTTTTTTTAAGGTGTCTATCTCTTTGGAGAATGTTTCATTCAAGTCCAAAATTGTTGTTGTGTTTTTTTTTTCTTTTTCTTATATTGGTTTTCAACCTTTTCCCTCAATCTCAGTGAGAAATTTTATAATCAGCCTTCTGAATTCTATCTCTGGAATTTTAGAGATTTAATTTTGGTTAGGATCCATTGCTGAAGAGTTAGTGTGGTATTGGGAGGTATTAAAGAACTCTGTTTTTTCATATTGTCAGAATTATGTTTCTGCTTCCTTCTCATTTGGGTAGAGGTTTTAAAATTTGAGGTTGGCAAGGAGCTGATGTGGGGACCGTAGGATTCCCTTGGTAAATATATATGCCTTGGTGTGGTGAGTTTCTCAATTGCCAGCTGTGGTGGTGCTGTGCTGGGTACCTGTATAGGTTCAAGGCAACCTAAGCGACCAGAGTGGCTTGGATAATGGTGTTTAGCTGGGGTCTGGGATCAAACCTTCCCCAAAACTGAGGTATTATATTAGATGTAATGGGCTGTACCAGTTGACCTCCAGCCAGCAGGTGGTGCTTCTGGGAGACAGCCAGCTGCAATGGTAGCTGTGGGCTTTCTGTTTGGCTTGCATTGCTTCAAGGAAGTGCCCAGCTTACCTAGGTGACTGGCGGGGCTACCCAAGTTCTCAGTCTATTTTGAGTCTTCAAGAGAGGTGCAGGGGGCACTATTGGCCACCCCATTGGGGATAAAGCAGGGAACCCTGGCCACTGGGGTGGCCAATAATGCACAATAGTGCTGCCTGGCATAATGTACAGTCTACACAAAAGAGTTTACCTGGGGAGTGAAAGGTTGATGGGCCAATGAGTCCCACCCAGCTCCCCAGCCTTAGCCTCAGGCAGTGTGCATTTAGAATGGAAAAGTGCAGCTGACCCTAGATCTTCTCACAGGAGCCCACTCCAGCCAGAAACTGTTGCAGTGAGTCTGTTCCAGTGAGTTTGACCATTCCTTCCATGCTGGCTAGAAAGCAGCTGCCAGACAGGGTTTAGTTCCTGGGATATGGTGGTTGGAATTGCTCAGGGCTTTTTAAATGCACCATTCCATGTGGGTTTTGGCAGAACATGGCTGTGAGTATGGCAATTTCCCATGAGGGACTGGAGTCCTGTGAGGCTCAAGGGGCTTTTCAAGTTCATAGCAGAAGCACAGAACTCTTGAATTCCCCTCACTCACCTCCCCCACTGTGTCTAGAGGCTGCTCATGGTTTGTGCAGTGATGCAGACAAGTCTGGCTAGTTTCAACCCAGATTGATCTACTTTCCTCTTTTTGCACTCTGTGGATATTATTGCTTCTTTGGCAAGTTGTGGGGCATGCTGCTGGTCCTGTTCCTCTCTGAGTGCTGAAGAATCTCTATTTTGGTTTAATCTGTGGGAGAAATACACTGTAGCAGCATCAGTCTAATTTTAGATGCAGACTTTCAACTGGAAGGGTCCTAATAACTTATTTAATTTGCTGTGAGGAAAACTTCCCTGTCTTATTCTAGCTTGATATATTTATTTTGTCAAAACTTGACCATCCTTTTGTGAAAGTGTAGGCTTCACAAGGGCAGAGACGATATCTGTCTGGCTCACTATGTATCTCCAGTGCCCAACACAGTGTCTGACATATAATAGACACTCAACAAATATTTATTGAATGAGCAAATAAAAGAATTCCCTAAAGCACTGGAAGACTATAGGATTGGGATGGTCAGAGAGTGAGTAGGGGATAGTAGAAGTATACTAGAAGGACAGAATGAGAAAAAAGGCTGAGGCAATCTTAAAGTTAATACATTCTGAGGCCTAAGGGTGAACCAGCTTTATGGATATTTGTTTACAGAGAAAATGGTCAGAGCTAAGAAAGGAGCAGAATTAGAACAGTATTAAAAGAGGAAGAACATGGCAGGAACTTGAAGGGTAGATTAAGTTGGATGACTCTGGAGCCAGGGAACTAAGGAGGACAGCCTGACATAATCAGTGGCTATGAGAATGGACCAGAGGTAACTCATTAGAGGGACACTGCAGAGGTGGAATCTACTGCTCTTACAAATGACAGAAGAGTCAAGTTGAAGGTGTCTCTAAAGTGCCTGATCTAGGAAATTACCACAGAGGTGGTGATGACAGCAGGAGTAGCAATCACAGAAATGAGCATGGGAACCAGACAGATCACCAACTCACCAGAAAATCTCACATAATTAAAAAAAAAAAAACTATAGTGGGGTGTCAAGAAAATCCAAACAATTAAATTTTAAACACCCTATCTATGAGGGCATACCCAATAAAGTTGAAATATGCTGGATCTTTAAGTGTGATTTCCTCTCCAATCCATTTGTCCCCACCAAGAACAGAGTTAGGCCTGGCCTCATGGGTAGCTCTCTTTCAACTGTTAGCAGCCTTGACCATACCCCAGACACTTAGCAATTAGTGTAAACTATAAGGACATGAGGAACAAGAGAAGAATCTTTTTTACTGAGCTTTACCTTGCATAGACTCCTGAGCTCTGCCACACAAGCCTGTTTGATGAACTCTACAATGAACTCTTTCCTGTCTCAGGGCTATAAGCATGTCATTTCCTCTGCCTGAACTATTATCCAGTTCTTCTCAGAACTAAGTCTTTCTCAGCCTTAAGGTTTCAGCTTAAAAGGCATTTCCTAAACAATTCCACATCTGAGGAATTTGAGTGAGGTATATAATTAATTGAAATACAAATCACTATGTGTAATAACAAACCCAAGTCAAAATTTCCCGGAATCATTTATTGTAAACAACAGTATTACTAATAATGAATTGACACTGACCAGGCATACACATAAATGATATTAAAAAGAACAGCTCTTCCTCAAGGGACATGAATGAGAAATGAGACATGAATACAAAGTCTGAAATAGGAGACATTTGGGGAAAGTCTTTGTTTTTCCTGTTCTAGTTTATTTTCTAATTTTGCCTTTTGTTTTGATATTCCCTCTTATGGCTCTCTCTTATCTCTTTTTTTCTCCTTTTGTCTATTTGCTTCCTTCCCTTTGTTTTAGTGATATTAAACATGCTCCCCCAATCTAGCATTTATTGAATCAAACCACATTTTTTTCTTTCCTGGCAATCGAATCCAAATAGCCTAGAGAAGAGTCACGTTTTTCTTAGATGTTGATACAAATACTACCCAACCAACTCCTATGACCTGGGACCCTTCCTAGAAGAAAGAGGAACTCTAGGGCTCACATCCAGAACTCATAATTGGCAACTCAGTGAATCACAGTCACTATTATTCTCTGTAACAAATATCTGCTTTTCACTCCTACCTACAGACACAGAAGTATCTTTTGAGGGTACCAAGTGCAATGAATAAATAACAAGTATACAGCCGTTTAAAAATACTTTTTTTTTTTTTGAGTTGGTGTCTTACTCTGTCTCCTAGGCTGGAATGCAGTGGCATGCTTGTGGTTCCCTGCAGCCTCGACCTCTTCAGCCCAGGTGATCCTTCTGTCTCAGCCTCCCAAGTAGCTGGGACTACAGACATGTGCTACCACACTCAGCTAATTAAAAAGGTTTTTTTTATAGAGACAAGGTCTCACTTTGTTGCCCAGGCTGGTCTCAAATTCCTGGGCTCAAGCAATCCTCCTGCTTCGACCTCCCAAGGTGTTAGGATTACAGATGTGAGCCACCATGCCCGACTGAAAAATACTTCTCTTAACTACTTGGGAGGTTGAGGCAAGAGGATCACTTGAGCCCAAGAGTTTGAGGCTGCAGTGACCTATGATCATGCCATTGCACTCCATTCTGGGCAACAGAGTGAGAAACTATCCCTAAAAAATAAAATAAAATTACTTTCCATTCATGATCATATTTAAATTCTTTTAACAAGTCTATAAACCTGTGTGGCAGATGTTATTATCGTCCCCATTTTACATATCGAATACTGAAGCTCAGAGAGTCAAAATAGGCCGGGCTCGGTGGCTCAGCCCGTAATCCTGCGCTTTGGGAGGCTGAGGTGAGTGGATTGCCTAAGCCCATGGTTCAAGACCCACCTGGGCAACTTGGCGAGATATCTCTACAATAAATCAAAAATTAGCTGGGCATGGTAGCACATTCCAGTAGTTCCAGCTACTTGGAAGGCTGAGGCGGAATGATCGCTGGAGCCCAACAGG
>CAUYQG010041293.1:0-31563 GCA_963574415.1 Tarsius wallacei | reverse complement strand
TCAAGTTTGTTTCCATACAGGTGTACATAGTAGTCTCTAATGATCTTTTGTATTTCTTCCGGGTCCAATGTGACTTCACCTGTTGTGTTTCTGATTGTGCTTATTTGGATTTTTTCTCTTTTTTTCTTGGTCAGTCTAGCCAGGGGATCATCGATCTTGTTTATCCTTTCAAAGAACCAACTTTTTGTTTCATTGATTTTTTGTATTATCCTTTTGTCTTCTATGTCCTGGATTTGGGCTTTCATTTTGGTGATCTGGATTCTTCTGCTGATATTAGGGTTTTTGTGATCTTGCTTTTCCAGTTTCCTCAGGTGGCTTGTTAGGCGATAATATTCTTACGTTTGAGAAATAAATAATATTATGTAGACATATTTAAGTTAATAAAGGAAAACATTAATAAACATAAAAAAGACTATCAAATCAATCTCAAACTTTCTCTTTCTGCTTTCCAGCAATTCACACCCTTTACTTCAAGATGAGATTGAAAAATTTAAAATTTGTCTCCCTAATAAGCATTTTCTTCTTGATAGTACTCTATTTTAATTGTACTTTGCATGTTTCCCTTCTATATACGTTTTAGACCACGGTATAGAACTTAAGTATTGCTATATTATTATTTTCTAATTAGTTATACATTTCAACTAAATTAAACATTTCATGCTTTTAAATTTATTTCTCTCCCTAGCCCAGATAAGTAACTAAACATAATGAGTATTGCTGAGATAAAACTGATACCCTATTTTTTGTTTCCTTTTATTACATTCTCAGTTTCAATAAGTATTGTTTTTATAATCTTTCTTTTTTAAAATTTGATGTGGGGTACAATTCAGGGTTAGGTATACCAATGGTTATTGAACAGGTAAAATTTTGGCCTCGTTTTTGTCCCCACTTCACCTGGTTTTAGATCAGATAACCTTATTGATGAAGTGTGCCCCTCCCCTCCCCAGCAGTTTTCCACTACTGCTAATCCCTTTCTTATAGTATTATGACAATTGTTCAGGGTTCACTTATGAGTGAACACATGTGGTACTCAGTTCTTTGTTTCTGTGACAGATCACTGAGTATTACAGACTTATTACACACAGCTTTGAAAATCTTTGTCTTCCCAGAATCAAGGCCTATATCAAACCTCCACAGTTGACTGAATAACCAGCAAAGCACATGGTAGCACCAACCACTTTCTGTATTACTCATACACTGTGCAGAACAGCTCCAAAGATAAAAGATAACATTGCAGTAGCACTCCTACTGGCCAAATGATTAGACCTGTACAAAACCCCTGGTCATGTCCAATACCAGTACAATATAACCCAGTTAAATATTAAGTATTACTGTTCTAGTAAGACATTGAAAGCTTACTTTAAGTAAATAGAAGCAATCCACTGTGGTCTGAGAAGGTGCATGGCATAATTTCAATTTTATGAAATGTGTAGATGCTTGATTTATGGTCAAGGATGTGGTCTATCTTAGAGTACGTTCCATGCAGTGATGAGTTGAATGTATATTCTATGGTCGTTGGGTGGAGTGTTCTGTAGGTATCAATTAAGCCCATTTGGTCAAGAGTCACATTGAGGTTCTGGATCTCCTTGCTGATTTTTGTCCTGATGATTGAGAGACTGAATCTTTATCTGCATGATGACCACTTGTATACCTGATCTTGAATTGTACCTATATCTTTAAAATTATAAAAAAATACAATAAAACATGTAAGATTAAAAACACACACTCAAAGATATAATATCTACAACTAAATTTATATTATATCTAAATTTATATAATATCTACAACTAAATTTATATTCTCTTTTCAAAAAAAAATTTTTGATCATAATAAAAATGAGCACTTCCAATATATTCTTCTGTTTGAGTCTGACAGAAGAGTAAAGGCAATGGAGGAGGCTTGGAACATTTGTGCTATTTATGGGAAGAATGCCATTGAAGAAATCACAGTAAGAAAATGGTTTTCTCTTTTCAAAGAGAGTCACTTTGAGTTGAGTGATTCTCCACATTCAGGAAGACCATTGGGCCACAATTATCCATGTCAGTCAACCCAAGAATTGGCAAATGTGATGGACTGTGACCAGTCAACCATCATGAAATATTTGCACTACATGGGCAAGTAAAAAAATGCTATGAACTTATGCATCAACCCAACATTTCTATTTTAAACCTGTAATGCTGAACTATAAGACAATTAATTAAGTTGCTGCCCTGCTAACTGTCAGTCTTTACTATCACACAGGGAATCTCCCTGGTTACTTTTTATATAAAAAAGAAGGATTCTGTGGGCTGAAAAAATAGCCCAGAAGGTGAAGCTGAGAAGACTCCTGTCTATAGCAATTGTCATGCATCCCAAAAGACTGGTTATATGACAGCTGTGACTGTTTCAATTTATACAAGATTCTACCTCCTTGCTCTGAGCCTTTTTATATAAGCCCAGAGAATAAACAAAAGAATCCATAATTAAAAGGGATAATTAGTGCCTTCTGACTGTAATATCCCTGTCTTTAGACAGTTGAAGGTTTATGAAATGTTAAAAATGTGCTTCTCATTATATTTCAATTTGGTGTGTGTCTTGGCAGGAACAGAGTCTAGCTTTATGGAGGCAAGATGCAATTCTGACTCAGGAGAAGAGTCTGTAGCTTTTTATTCAGAAGGCATTTCCTTACATCCCTGTTCAGGATGTATTTTTTTTACTTGATTCTTGTGTGGCTTGATTTCAATCCCTGTTCTTGTTCAGTTTATGATTTTAGATGCTTAACAACCCTTGTGAATTCCTAAACTGGCCTCATTTTCAGTGAAATTAAAACGTGAACTCTCCCACTCCTGGAAGAAAATAAATTTTTAAATGAAAGTCAAACTTGATGTGTTACCCTTTCTAACTTTCTCAACACAAAAGAACAGTTTGCAAAAGGGCACTTAAAGCCAAATGCATTGGGAGAAGGATAATTGACTATAAAATGCTCTGATGGGAAAAGCAATCTTGGTTGAGGTGGAATGTGGGATGTATTTAGGCAGGATACTTGTTGTCAACAGTGTTATAAAGAACAGGCTTCAAAAAGAAATCACAATGGGAAATGGGTGACCTGAAGAGTGACTATTTGAGAGGACTTGAATCACTTGCTAGTTAAAGAATTGTGCCCCTCTGATATGACATGGTAGTCGGTCCCATCTCTCCTCTAAGTACCTATTGCTTTCCTTAGCCACCACATATAGCCATATGCATCCTGTGAGAGAGTAAGTCCCCTCCTCTCCCAAAGCAGGGGTTTTCTGACAATCAGTGCCCTAAGGGCCTCTCTGACTTGAAAAGGGCATTTATTTGAGAGCATATATAGTAGGCATGAGCATTAACTCCTTCTACTTCCTCCTGCTTTGTTCACATCATATGTTGCATGTCTGAAAACTACAAACTATCTCTCTTATTTTGCTTTGTCTAAAAAACTGCATACACATGCACAGAAGGAAAGAGAGAAGAGAGAGAGAGAGAGAGAGAGAGAGAGAGAGACCGACCAAAACAGTACCACATAATTTAACAACAGAAAAACTGTTGAGGATAAAAAAAAAAGCTTTCTCTAAAAATATCAAATTGTAGGTTAGAGTTCCCTCCTTATCTCTTTCTGTAAACAAAAGAAAGCGATATTGAATATGTGTTGCTATAAGTAATTGTTACACCCACTACCACTTCTTTTCAGAAGAAGAAGCCATGTTCAGATTTCATCCCAAATATTATTTTGTTTCCCTAATATATGAAGGGGGGCAAAAAAACCAGAAAAATCTTTTGGAGGACGGGCCTCTTGTAGTACATGCTTCCTTCCACTAGGTAGGTGTCCTAGGAACTCATCAGCATCAACGTACCAGCCAGTATTGTTGTGAGAAGCTGTTTTTGGCTTCAGTAGTTTTTTTGGAGATTCTCTCAGTGCATTTGCCCATTTCCTGATAGGTAATTTATGCGCTCACCTGCCCACACCCCACTGAGTGTTCATCACTCTTTGACCAGAAATGGCATGTCCCCAATATCCTACCCTCTCTTCAATTTGATCTTACTCTGAGCAACTTTTTCATTTTTCCAGATGAAAAAAGTCCTCAAAGAGAAATGTTTTGCCAACGTGGAAGAGGTGAAACAAAAAACAGAAGCACTAAAAGGCATCACAACGGACAAGTTTAAAAACTGTTTTCAACGGTGGAAAAAAGCATCTCAATAGGTATATTGTACCAAACAAAGGGTACTTTGAAGATGACTGAAGTTTAAGCATGGAAGAATGAATACACATTTTTTTAATAAATAAATTCTAGGGTTTTTTTGGGTCCCCCTTGTATTAGTGTTGCATGTCTTTTTGGATCTTTATTCCGTATCAGACAATCCATTATGTGTCAATTGCAAAGTCTGATAAGCAGTATTTCTATTATGCATTCAAATGACTATACAAATATCAACGAGACTTTTAAATACCAAGGAATATTATTAAAACGTTTCTTTTATGTCCAGAAAAATTCAGATGCATTACATTTATAGTGTTACATATCTAATCTAAAGCTCAGTAACCTTTTTAAATACATGAAATGAAAATATGTAAGTACACAGAGAAGTAATTTTATGGTGATAAATGTCTATGTATTACTGCATGAGGTAAAAAAGATCAATTTAGGGTAGAGCAAATAAAAAATAAGTACTTAAAAGAAAAACAATTGCTGCTTTTTTAATCACTTAAATAAAACTTCTCAAAGAATAAGACTTTGAAATATTGTAAGATAGGTGGAAAAGAGAGAATGCGAAAGTAGAAAGGTCATTTCAGCCTTACAATGCTACTTTGAAAAGCTTTGATGATGACCATGAGATGAATATGCAAGAAGAGAGTAAGACAGAATGTACTTGGACAGGGAAATCACTAGAGGTTAAAATATAAGGAACCTAAGACACAAAGACAGAAGCCTATGTTTTTGTGAAAGTTTGTGAATCAGAAAGTAAGATTTCTGTCCTTGGGGCTGATAAAATCTTTGAGAAGAACAAACCTCCTTTGGTGAAAAAAATGTGAATATGTAATCCCAAGGCTTAAGACAGCACATGTAATTCAGGAAATCTTTGTGACTAACCTAATACTCCACTAATTTTTTCCTTATTTTGTGCTTCTCAGCCCTTATATGCAGTAGGTTAACTTTAAAAGACTATATATTTTCTTGTGTACATTTATTTGTTTTCTTAACTCGATGGCAAGTGTCTCAGAGTATTCAATCTTTTCTGAAAAGGAAAAGGAAGGGATGACACAAGAAAATTTCTACTAAGAGGAACACACAAAAAATACACTGGTAAAGTTCAAATCAGAAACACATACACACACACACACACACACACACAAGGCATGCACACAAACCAGTATGATCATAAGAAACGAGAAAAAGGGCAAATAAAAATGGAAGCATTTAGACATATAGAGTTGGCATATCAGAGTCATTAGCTCAAATTATTTTTGACAAATATAATTTTGGAGATATTTGAACACATGGTAACATATTTGTTTGTGGTATCTTTATTGTTTGAAAACATTTTGTTAATTGTTCCAGTTTCTTAAGTACCCAGTAAGCTGTGTGTGTGGTAAAATATAACTCAATATTGCTACATTTCTTAGTGTTTGAATGAAAGTGCCCGCTACTTTCATTCATTTCATTTTTTCAAAGAAATGCCATATCTACATAATTATTAGTTTATTTTAAGAAGAGCTGATCTCATAAGATCGGTCTTAAGTGTCAGACAAGACCAATTCTTAATGTATTAAAATAAGACTTTTAACTATAAAAGGAATGTCAAATTAAAATGGTAGAAAAAGGTGCCTATATTTTTAAAAGGAAAAAACCTTATAAAACATCACCAACTATACAAATATCCTCATTTTATAAAAATAATTATTACTGAAAAAAATTAGATTAAAATAACCTATTTTAAACAGGGACGATGTATTTAAAATTTTGTGGTAAGATTGAATTTTATCTTAAACAATAAATTTTAAAAATTAAGCTTTTTTCGCCGGGTTTGGTGGCTCAGCCTGTAATCCCGTGCTTTGGGAGGCTGAGGTGAGTGGATTGCCTGAGCCCGAGGGTTTGAGACCTGCCTGGGCAACTTGGCGAGACCTCATCTCTACAATAAATCAAAAAATTAGCTGGGCATGGTAGTGCGTGCCTGTAGTTCCAGCTCCTTGGAAGGCTGAGGCGGAAGGATCACTGGAGCCCAGCAGGTCGAGGCTGCGGTGGCAGGGAGCATGGGCGACAGAGTGAGACTCCAACTCAAAAAAAAAAAAAATTAAGTTTTTTAAAAAACTCATATTTAACAAAAGTAAATTAAAAATCACAACTCTACAATAACACACAGAATCAGTGCAGATGGGTATTGATTTGGGGCAGGAGGGAGAGTCATAGTTTTTCTGACAAAATTATGTGGAAGTACAAAACTGATAGCTAAAAAAATACTACTTTTACCAAAAATCATATATTAAGACTTTATCAATTTTTCTATGGCCTCTTTTCATCTTTTTGATATTTATAAGGTTCTCTTTTGAAGCATTTTTTTCTTTTTAAATTTTTTTATTTTAGAGGTGTAGGGTACAATTCAGAGTTAAAAAAGTATACAAATACTTATTATGCAGTTACCTTTAATGAGGTGTGCTTCCCAGACAGAATCTCACTACTGCCAATCCTGCCCACCCCCTCCACCCCACAACAATTTACTACTACTGGCAATCCTTTTCTTATAGTAATATGATAATTGTTAAAGGTCTACTTATGAGTGAGAACATGTGATACTCGTTCTTTGTTTCTGTGTTACGTCACTCAGTATGATAGACTCTAAGTCCATCCAAGTTGCTGTGAAGTTCATAATTTTGTCCTTCTTTATGGCTGTGTAATATTTCATCATATACATATATATACCACATTTTTTAAATTCAGTCCTCTTTTGAGGACTAGATAAACATACCTACAAAAAAAAAGTCCTGGACCAGATGGCTTTTCAGCAGAATTCTACAAAACATACTAGAAGGAGCTGATATCAATCCTACTGAAAGTATTCCAGGCAATCAGGAAAGATAGAAGTCTCCCCAAATCATTTTATGAAGCTAACATCACATTGATACCCAAACTGGATAAATATCCAACAAAGAAAGAGAACTATAGGTCAATATCCTTGCTGAACATAGATGTTAAAATTCTCTACAAGATCCTAGCAAGCAGGATCCAACAACGCATCTCAAAAATCATTCACCATGACCAAGTAGGCTTCATTCTGAGGATGCAGGGATGGTTCAACATCTACAAGACCATAAATGTAATTAAATTCATCAACAGATGTAAAGACAAAGGCCACATGATTATATCATTAGATACAGATAAAACTTTTGATAAAATCTAGCACCACTTTTTGATAAAAACCCTTGAACATCTAGGCATTGATGGAACATCCCTGAAAATAGTAAGAGCCAACTATGAGAAACCCACAATCCTTTTCATGCTGCTAAACAGACAGAAATTGGAACCATTTCCCCTGAAACCGGAACAAGAGGAGGATGACCAATCTCACTCCTCCTGTTCAACATAGTTTGGAAGTCCTAGCTAGAGCAAACAAGAAAAGAAAATCAAACTATCCAAATAGGAAAAGAGGATGTTAAGTTATCCTTCTTTGCAGATGACATAATTCTATAACACGAAACCAAAGAGAATCTGTCAAAAAACCTCCTTATCCTGATAAGGGACTTAGGCAAAGCCTTAGGGTATAAAATAAACGTGCAAAAGACAGTCGCATTTCTATACACCAATATTAAACAAACAGAAAACCAAATAAAAAGCACAATCCCACTCATAATAGCCACACACACAAAAAAGTGAAATATCTTGGCATCTTCCTAACCAGAGATATGAAAGAACTTTACAATGAAAACTACAAAACACTGCTCAAGGAAATCAAAGACGACATAAACATGTGGAAAACGATTCCATACTCCTGGAATGGAAGAATCAACATTGTTCAGATGTCCATCCTACCCAAGGCAATCTACAGATTTAATGCAATACCCATTAAATTACTGGCAGCATTCTTCTCAGACCTGAAAATGACAATACAGGAATTCCTACAGGAATTCATAAGTGATCACAAATAGCCAAAACAATCCTCAGGAAAAAAAAGGGAGGGGAGGAGTATCACACTCCCAGACTTTAAACTTTACTGTTAAGCTACAATAATCAAAACAGCCTGATATTGGTACAAGAACAGGCATATAGACCAATAGAACAAGATAGAGATTCCAGAAGCAAAACCTCAATTTCTCAACCAACTCATCTTTGACAAAACCTCCACCACCAACCACTGGGGAGAGGAGAACCTATTCATTAAATGGTACTGGGAAAACTGGCTGACCACATGCAAAATGTTAAAACAAGACCCCTACCTATCACCATACACAAAAGTCAACTTTAAATGGATCTAAGACCTAAACATAAAACCTTAAACTATAAGAACCTTAGAAAATGCAGGAGACACCCTTATGGAAATTGCAACAGGCAACCAATTCCTGATCAAAACCCCAAGTGCCCATACTATGAGAGATAAGATAGACAAGAGGGACCTCATCAAACTGGCAAGTTTCCGCAAAGTCAAAGAAACCATCAAGAGAGCAGGGAAACAGCCCACAGACTGGGAAGAATTAATCGTCAACTGTCTATCTGACAAGGGTCTAACATCTCAGATCTACAAGGAACTCAAATGTGACAAAAAGAAAAAAAAACAAACAGCCCCATTACAAAGTGGGCAAAAGATATGAATAGACAGTTCTCAAAAGAAGACATACAAGCAACCAACACATGCATGAAAAAATGCTCAGCCTCATAGTCATCAAAGAAATGCAAATTAAAACCCCAGATACCATCTAACTCCAATCAGGATGTTCATCATCAAAAACTCAAAAATCAACAGATGCTGGAGAGAATGCAGCAAAAAGGGAACACTTCTACACTGTTGGTAGGAGTGTAAACTAGTACAACCTCTGTGGGAAACAGTTTGGTGATTCCTACAAGGTCTAAAAATCAACCTTCCATATCACCCCACAATCCCTTACTGGAAATATACCCAGAGGAACTCAAATCACTCTATGAAAAAGATACCTGCACCTGCATGTTTATTGCAGCATTATTCACAATAGCAAAAACATGGAAACAACTGTGTTGCCCATTGAAGCATTTTTTCATGTCACCATATGTAGTTGGTTAAATTGTGTACTTCTGAGAAGTATATGTCCAAGTCCTTACTCTCCACCCCACTGCCTCTGGTGATGTGACCTTATATAGAAATAGGGTTTTTGCAGATGTTATCAAGTTGAGATGAGGTCTTACTAGTTAAAGTGGTCCCTAAATCCAATGACTGATCTATTATCTTTTTAGTTGGAGTCTCTTTCTCTCTACCCAAGGCTGGCATGCAGTGGCACAATCATGGCTCACCACAGCCTTGACCTCCTGCACTCAGGTGATCCTTTGGCCTCAGCATTCCAAATAGCTGGGACTACAGGCATGCACCAACACATTTGACTCATTCTTTTTTTTTTTTTTTTTTGGTGGTGGAGTATCATTCCATAACCCAGGCAGGAGTGCAGTGACCCGCTCATAGCCACCCCAGTGTTGACCTGTTGGGCTCCAGCAATCCTTCCCCCTCAGCCTTCCAAGTAACTGGAACTACGTGCATGTGCAACCATGCCTGGCTAATTTTTTATTTATTGTGGAGACGAGGTCTTGCCAACTTGTCTGGACTGGTCTTGAACCTGCAGGCTCAGGCAATCCACTTGCCTTGGCCTCCCAAAGTGTTGGGATTACAGGCTGAGCCACCGAGCCTTGCTAATTTTTTTTTTTTTTTTATAGAGATGAGATCTTGCTATGTTGCCTAGTCTGGTCTCAATCTCCTAGGTTCAAGCAATCTTTCCTTCTTGGCCTCCCAAAGTACTAGGACTATTGGCATGAACCACCACATCTAGCTGGTTGATGTCTTTATAAGAAAAAGGAAAGGGTGATTTGAACAGACATTAAAAAAAAAAATAGAATGCTCTGTGAAGACACAGAGATCAGAGTTGTCTATTTACAAGCCAAGGAATGTCAAAGATTTCCATCAACCACCAGAAATTAGAAGAGAGGCATGGAAGAATATTCTTCCTCAGAGACTCCAGAAGATAATAACAGTGCCAACACCTTGATTTTAGGCTTCTAGATTTCAGAACTGTGAGGGAATAAATTTCTGTTGCTTTAAGCCACTCAATGTGTGATTCTTTGTTATGTCAGCCTTAGGAAATGAATATCCCCATCAATTATCTCTCCTCTAGTTCTTAACCCATCTCGTTCAAATTCTTCCCCATCAATCTCTTCATCAGTAATTTTAGTTCTACATTTTTGTTCCTTTGGAATTTATAGAATTGCTATTATTTTGTATGAGATTGAAATTGCATTTAGAGATCAATTTATTTGCAATTATTAGATATGCAACACTTCTGAGAAACAGTTAAAGGCAATTGAACTGTAACACACCAGGAAAGACTAAAAGAATTTGTTAATGTGGAAAGTGTTTAAAGAGAGATGAGATATGTACACACAGAGAGAGAGAGAGAGAATCAGTTAGCTAACATATTTTTCTTTGTGATAAGTTTTGTTTCCCTAGTCATTGTTACTACACAAGAACTCTAAAAGTGAATTGTGAGGTAAAACAACTTACTGTTCTTTATTTAACTTTCCTTTTGAAAGAAAAGAGAGGATTACTTGGGGGAAAAAAAAGCCTTAATTCAGACTTGACATGGCTGATAAAAGTAGAAGAAATATAAAAAGTTCTGCATACTAAAGAGCAAAAAGTTGAAGTCTAGAGTGAAAGTACAAGAGAATTATAAGAAAATAATGCATTATTAAATTATGGATATATTAAATTTAAAAAAATATTGAGAGTATATGAAAAGCCATTGATTGGACTGTAATATTTTCAGGCAATTAATTATTTGAAGACAAGATCATTTTTTAAGCAATTAAAATATGAATGCTATTTTTAGTATAAAAATTGAATAGATATACTAAAAAATAGTGTTTCAGAAAGTGCCATTCTAAAGAAACTATAAACATAGATGTTATTAGCGTCCCCAACATACATTGCTTCTAATAAAATAAAATAAAATAATAGTAATAGGTTGATAGTAACAGTAGGGTTGTAGAATTGAGAATTCTTAAGTAATTTAGATTTATCTATGCATATACTTCTTTCTTTCTACAAAGGTTTTCAATAAAAAATCATTGACTATGTGAATATATACCTTCTATGGGAAAAATACGTACATTTAGAAATCAGTCAATCAAACAAGAGGCATAGTTGAATAGCCTATAGATACTGTGCTTAATATGATGTGTGAAGATGAAAAAATAAATTAGTATAAGAATAGGCGATAAAAAATATATAGTATCTACATTGCGATCATTAGAAGATAGTACTCCTAGTTATATTACTTGATCCCATTGATTAACTTCTTGGAATTATACTTTGATTTGCTATTACCTAAAGAATAAACTTCAGAATCCTAAACATGATATCTTAGACCCTTGTAATTTGCTCTAACTTTGCTCAGTTCTTCCTGGGCCTCTACTTTTTTTTCTTCTTTTCCCCTCCTCTGTTAAGCCCTTTGGTGCAGTCTTATAAAATTGCTTGCCTTGTTCTAAGCCACACATGTCCTCAGCGAACATCTTCTCTTCCTCTTTGTCCTCACGAATACACTTTCTTGTTTTAATGCTTTATTCCAGTGTCATCTCCTCTATGAGACATCCCATGATTTTTTTATCTACTAATTTTATTTATACTCTCATGTCTATACCCGAGAAACTCAATATTTCTGGAGAGAAAAACCCCTGCAAAATTGATGTGACTTCAATTTAAATTCATCACCACAAAACTCATGTAGAAACTCTACACAGTTCATCATTTCATCATTTCCTATCATGCTTTTCCTGACTTGTTCATTATTCTCATCAAATTGCATTTTTCTTTCCTTTTTTCTTTCAAAAACCTTCCCACTTACTGTACTAAAGTATTAGAATGACTGCGCACATATTCCCTGTCAGCTAATGGCTTGTTTTATATTTTATTTTTAAAATAAACAGTATCAGATGAAATGTCCTCGCCTTCTTTCTTTTAAATTTCATGAATTTTCCTGATCTGAACCATACGCCCTTCTTTCTTGTTACTATAAACAGCATAAGTATCAAAGATTCTTTCATTGTAAATCCCACACCTTCTCGATTTCTCATAAATTTTATTCTTGAAATTACACATTTAATTACCTGGATCATCCATTTCTTCCTTTTCTAATGACAGGTTATAATCAGCTACAATTATTTTCCTTAAAACTCATGCATATGCAAATGTGCACAAACACACACAAAATCATTCCTTCACCCCCACTTCCCTGTCCAGGCACCTCACTCTTTCTGATTATCTTTACAACAAAATTTTTGAAAAAAAATAAAGTATGGGCTGCCACATTCACCCAAGATAGGTTTTTGCCACCTACACTCATCTGAATTTGATCTTATCAAGTTTACCAGTGACTTCAATTTGAAAAGTACAAATGCTACATCTCTATGTTCATCTGTCATGTAATGTTAGCATTATTCAACACATTGAACATCATTTTGAAAAATTATCTGTTCTTGTCTTCTATGCCACTATTCTTTATATTTCATTACTATGTGTCTTAGCATACCTGGGCTACTATTTTAAAAAATCATAAACTGGGTAATTTATATATAACTAAAGTGTGTTTTTCACAAATCTGGAGGCTGAGAAGTTCACTATCAAGGCACAAGCAGATTTGGTATCTGGTAGAGGTCCACTTTCTTCATAAACGAATGTCTTCTCATTGTAACCTCACATGGCAGAAAGGGCTAGGTAGCTCTTTAGGGTCTTTTGTATAAGAGGATTATTGCCATTCATTAAAATGGAGTCCTCATTACCTACTAAAAGCCCTACATTCTAACATCATCACCTTGTGGGTTATGTTTTAACAAATAAATTTGTGGGGGACATAAATATTCAGACCACAGCAGTACTTCGAGAGGTGATAATTCTTATTCTTTTGTCCTGGTACCTCTTCCTCTTGCAGACCTATAAATATTGAAGTACTCTTAGAGTTTGGAATTGGATCCTATTTCCTTTTTTGTCATACTTGTCTTTTGTGATATGATTTCAGCTATAGTTTTAAAAACCTTCATACAAATAATGCTCATCTTTGTATTTCCTATCTTGAACTTTAATCTAATCTCCAACCAGTTACTTGATATTTTTCACTTGTCACACTTAATGTGTTCAAAGTAGGACTCATCAATCACCTTCTTTCTGTGCCACACAATCTTACTCTGTTCCTGTATTCCTCATCTTAAAACATATCCTTGAGACAGAGATTTTCTGTAATCTGTGATGCATTCATCAGGTCGTTTCTCAAAATATATTTGAAGCTATCCATTGCTGTGTGTTTTCATTGCTGCTTCCCTACTGTAAGCCATCATTTTTTATTCTCTAGACTTTTATAATAAAAAAAAGGTAATGGGTCTACTTGATCCCACTTTTCATTTGTTTATTGTATTGTCTATGTGGAATTCAGAAAAAATTAGATCGTTTACTCCTTTGCTTGGAGCACTACCAAGGCTTATCCTAGTGGCTAGGATCAAATCCAGTCTCATTGACATATTACATGGCTCTTGTGATCTGATACCTGCCAATCTCTCTTACTTAACATCACATTTTTCTTCTGACTTGTTTATCTTACTGGTTTGGAGCTACCTCTTTCTTCCTTTCAAAGTACCAAGTTTCCTATCACATTAAAACATTTATATTTGCTCATTCTTTGTACCCTAATAATATCCCTCCAGATTTTCACATGGCAAATTCCTTTTCATCATCCAAATCTAGTTTAGCTATTACCTCTACAGATAAGACTTCCGTGGCCATCAATCATAATTCCCCACTCTACCACTCTATACCAGGTGCCCTCAATTAAAATTGCTGTTTTATTTTTATAATGCTTATTGATGGTTGATATTACCTCTTTCAATTCTTTAATGGATAAGTTGTTTGCAAGTAAAGACCATGGCTGCATTACTTAGATTTTCAAATTTAGATAAGAATATGATAATTAACTAAAAACCTGGGAATTCTGGGCCAATAGTGGTCACAGTGGCATACATTTTGATAGTCTCTAAATTCATTCCTAAAAGCAGAGTTGCTACCTGTCTTCCACAATATTAGTGTTTGTGCAATAAGAAATAGATGGAAGCAGTGATACAAAAAATTCCCCAAAACGTCAACAGGTTTTCTGGACCAATTTGAGAATAACAGCTGAAGTTGCTGGTTTTTTGCCACCCTAATGGCAAGACAGTGAGGGATTCTTGGTAACTTCTAAAAAGTCCTGGAAAAGTCTGAATCACATGTTCTCTTGAAACCCACCAGACACAGTTTTCCAGGGCAGGACCTGACACCTGGGGGTGGAATCACAATAAAATAGAATAAGAATAAGAGAAATAAAGGAAAGAAGGAGGTCAAGATAAACATGAGAGAAAACGATAGAGCCCAGGAATCTCAGAAAGCCAGTTGCTGTGTTTGAAAGTGCATTTCCACAATAATAGAGCAGGAAACTGAGAAAATCTGTTTTGAATTATGTCTCATTTTAAAAGTTTAGATAAAATAATTTTGCTTAAAAATAATCATTTGAAAACAAAAAGGAAGATAAGGGGTAGAAGCACATAGCTATGCACAATGATAGTATGTCAGAAAGATACATCCACAAAACAGATCATAACTATTACCATTATTTATAATTGTATTTATTTCTTGTACTTATAGATTAAAAATATATAAATATGTATTATATTATTTATTGTATTCATTTATAAATGTTAAATATCACTGTATTTATAGACAAATACAATAAGAAAATAATTTTATAATATAAGAATAACAACATAATTTTTAACTTTATAAAAACTCACAAATGAAGTAAAATATCACAAGGAATCAATATAAAGTAAAAATAAAATAATTTACAGGTCTGTTCTAAATCATATGGGACACAAATATAATTAGCAAAGACAAGTCTTTAAAAGAAATAGAAGGTAAAGGGGATAAATTTTTTAAATTAAAAAATGTTGAGTTAAAAAATAATTTTTAAAAATATGGAAAGTAGTCATAAGGCAACATGTGGATTATAAGAGTTTCTGAAGAAGAAAAACAAAGCACAGTTATAAAATAAATATTAAAAAACAATTATTCCAAAAATTTTGAGAAATTAAACACAATTGACAGAGCACACTTCATACCTGAAAATATCAAACACAAAATCATTAGCAATCAAATATACACTTGTAAAATTTCTAGACTTTAAACAAAAGAAAAATCTCCTGGTGATCTAACCAAAATGATAAAATAATTATGGGGGAAGAAAAATTGGATAGTCATCAGAAATTTTGACAGTAACACTTTATGTCAGAATAAATGTAATAAAATGTGATCCAAGGATTTTATAGCAAAAAAACTGACAATCAAATATTAAAGACACAAATTGCTGCCAACATTTAAGAACTCAGGTATTATGAGTTCCATAGCACTTTCTGAGAAATTGGCTAGAGAACAAGGGGCATACAACCAAAATAATTAGAGATATATCAGCTTACATTTCCAGCTAAAAACAAGGGGATCAAATAAATGTATTATTGAAAAAGTGAAACTACTGTGAGAGTTAAAAGAAAGAGCATAGTTCTTAAAGGCTCTATGTTCAATGTAGATCAAGTACAACTATGAAAATATAAGGAAAGAATGGGAGGAACATATAAAGATTAACTTTTTTTCAGTAATCATATTGGTGTTGACAATAATATCATTTAATGCGTGTTAAATGGGATACTCAATAATTTCCTATGACTTTGAAAGTCAAGATTAACTTTGTAGAAGAAAGTGTATACAGACATAGTGTAGAATAAGTAATAAACCTCACTTATTTTAAAATTTATAGTATAATTTTATGAGGTACTTTTTCCACATATATTATGTAGTAGACACACTTTTAAGATAGCTCCCAATAATCTCTGCCTCCTGATATTTGTGGTCTGTTATAAACCTTAATCCTGAATAATGTCTTTCTTCTAACAAATATGATGGCAAATTGAGGGATATCACTGCTGTGATTGTAGCACAAAAGATTATAGCCTCCATCTTGCTAAGAGACTCTTTTTATGGCTTTCTCAGCTTACATGCTTTGATTAAATAATCTACTGTGCTGAAGAATTTTAAGTGGCAAGGAATTTAGGGTAGTCTCCATCCAAAACCCAGTTTATACTGAAGCCTTCAGTCCAATCCATAAAAATATTGAATTCTGCCAGCAACCATGTGAGCAGGGAAATGGATCCTCCCCAGTTGAGACTTCCAATGGGACTTCGGCCCTACACAGTATCTTGACTATAGATAAGACCTTTGATAGTATCAGGGTAAGGGATTTTGAATGTATGTCCTTAATGCCCAACACCTGGTAGATATTCAGTAAATATTTGTGAAGTATGTGAACATATTAGGGTATATTTTTATAGTACACACAATGTAAAGAATTATTGACTTGAAATGTATCTAAGCTTATGTTTAACAGGGTTTTACATTTTTAACAACAAATTTAAAAATCTAGTTCTTAGACCAGGTACAATGGCTCATGCCTGTAATCCCAGCAATTTGGGAGGAGGAAGTAGGAGGACTGCTTGAGCTTAGGAGTTTGAGATCAGCCTAGGCAAAATAGCAGGACCTCATCTCCACAAAAAATAAAAACTAGCAGGGTGTGGTGGCACGAACCTATATTCTCAGCTACTTGGGAGGCTAAAGTTGAAGGATCACCTGAGCCCAGGTAGTCGAGGCTGTGACCATGATCATGCCACTGTATTCCATCCTCAGTGATAAAGTGAGACCCTGACTCAAATATATATATATATATATATTTATAGTTACTATAAACTATATATATATATAGTTCTTTAAGAGTTAACCATTATCCTTTAGCTATTATCAGATACAGTTTTTATATTAAAAAATAAGACAAAAAACTATTCTGATTGTACTAATAAAATGATTGCCCAAGGAACAGGATTGTCTGGTGAGAGTTTATGCCATTATGAATTACTTTTGGATTTGTGCATGAAACCATTTCTAATGATTAAGCACTTGAGTTAAAAAACTCAGGATGGGCTGACTGATTACTCATCAATTAATCTGAAAAGTGGTCAGAGGCTGTGAAATGAAATGAAATGATAAATGTCATTAATAGATGACCAGTTACACAAGGGGGGCTATTCAGCCCATAACTAATCCCAAGAGATTTAGTCTTAATAAACTTATAATATGGGATATTGAGACATTATAACCTCCTAGAACTTTAATAAAGTAATTGTCCCTCATTAGGAGGGCTAGAAATAGAATTTTATCAGATCATTGGTGTATTGAATCCTTGTTTTTCTTTTCCTACCCAGATTGGGCAATAATTTGAGAATCACCTTTCCACTAATGCCAAGAGGTATTTGAAAGCAGTGGTATTAAAAACGTGTAGTTTATTAAAGAGAAGGATTAAGTGATTTACAACTAAGAGAAAAAGTTTATGGTATTTTTACCAAGTAAAAAGTATTTGTTTGCTTTTTACCCAAGTTAATTAAGTTTTAATTTTTAAAGATATGATTACCATATTTCATAGAATCTAAGATGCTATTTATGCTAAGAGATTTCTAAGGAAAAAAAGTGCTGCCATTTATCATTATAAAACAAGAACAATTGTAAAATGCTTCTGATTTAATAGATGATAAATACGGGGAAATGTTAATTATAAAATATGGTATGAGTTATGAGGTCACAAAGCATGGGTATAAAGTTGGTTGTTTCAGGTGGCACACAACAGGTGTTACTTTTATATGTTAGATGCCTATTATCCTTCATGTACAATGTGAAAATCACTCATCTCTTCTATTATGGTTGGTGAACGATATTAAATAAGATATTCTTTCTACTAAAATCAAATACCTGTCTTCCCAATTTTGAATGAAATTCTAGGTCCAGAAGATTCCTAGGATCTGACGGTAGATGAGAGAGAACGCTATCATCATATTACATATGCTTTATACTGACTATTATTTTCATAGAACTGTGCATAAAAGTATTCTTTCTTCCTAAGAAGGAAAAATGCTCATGAGATCCAGGCACTTGTCTTTTAAATAGGAAAAATTAGCCAATATTTATTTATTTATTTACTTACTTACTTATTTAGTTGTAAATCGGGGTCTCAGTCTGTCACCCAGGCTGGAGTACAGTGGCATGATCACAGCTCACTGTAGTCTTAACCTCCTCGCCTCAACCTCTCAAGTAGCTGGTACTACAGGTACTTGTCACCATGCCTGGCTAATTTTTTTAAATTATTATTTTTGTAGAGACAGGGGTCTCACTATGTTGCCCAGGCTGGTCTTGAACTCCTGGGCTCAAGTAATTCTCCTGCCTTGGCTTCCTGAACTGCTAAGATTATAGGCGTGAGACATTGCACCCGGTGGAGCCAATCTTTAAATCTCAGATATGGCCCTATACAAAATGTAAGGCTGATAAATAATCTAGGCATTCAAAAATCTGAGTGACCCTTTTCAACTGAACATTGGCAAGAGAGTTTATTTTTTTTTAACTAACTCCTGATTTAAAGACAGTATTTGGCAAATGGTTTTTATAATAAAGTATACATAAAGCTATATAGGTGCAAGGGACTGATTTTAATTAAGAAAATTCAAGGTTTGTCCCTAAAAATGAATAAATGAATTCCAGAAGTTTCCAGATTTTGAACTCTGTCTTAATTTGCTAGGCTACCATAACAGAGTAACGCAGATTGAGTAACTTAAACAAAGGAAACTTAGTTTCTCATCATTCTGGAGGTTAAAATTTCAAGATCAAGTTATCAGTAAGTTTATTTCTTCTGAGAGCCTATCGTTTTCACTTGTAGGTGGCCATCTTTTCTTTGTATTTTCACATGATCTTTTCTATGTGCATGTCTGCTTCCTAATCTCCTTTTTTTGAGAGAACAGCAGTCAGATTAAGGTCCACCCATATGACTTTATTTTAGTATAATTACCATTTTAGAGGTCCTATTTCCAAATACAATCATATTCTAAAGTCCTGAGTATTAGCATGTCAATATATAAATTATGGATGGGGACACAATCCAGTCCATAGCAAATTCCAAGGGATTTTTCCTTCCAATTTAGAATTATAGAACTCACAACTAGTAATTCTATCACCCTAGATCTGGCCTCTAATTCAAGTTCAAGTGATTGAGATGTTCACATCCTATATTTGATGTTGTTTCAGAGCCAAGGTACTCTGGGTTTAGAGATGGAGTAGAAATGCAGTGGGTTGAATACTCTGAAGGCCACTCTAGGAGTTCTTAGTTATCGTTTACAGTAATAAAATAACACACAAGGATATAGGATATTATTATTCCACGCTGGTACCTAGACTCTGCTTGCTAAATTTACAAGGACACCAAGAGATTTGGTGATAGCAATGTAGACACAGATATAAAATTATATCAATTCAATGTCACATAAATATATGGTCTGCTATTTTTTTACTGAATGTTCAATTCAGATGAAAGCAGCTGTCTAGCTGTATAATTTTTTAAAAAATAAAAACAGTTGCCTGATAAATTTATGGAAAAGAGAGAGAGGAAGATCTATATAAATGAATAATAAGGTAAATAATTTGGAACTCAAAAATACTTCCTTAACTATATATTTAGAATTTTTAAATTTTGGATTTGAATTCCTAAACAGTGAAACAATGCTGAATTTTTTTAAGCACTTAGTAAAGCAGCTAGAATAATTAGGAGCCAGCAAACTACTGATTGCCATTAATCAGCTTTAATGGCATTTTATGGGAATTAAATTCTAAACCATGAATACTTTAGTAGCCATTCCACATTTGCTAGCCTTGTTTTACAACTATTAAAGGCAATGTTGATATCAAAGATCTTCTCTGAAATGCAGAACTCCCTTTCTGAGTTATATTCCTTGACACATTTAAGGCTGAACAGGTCTGCCATATTTAGTCTATATTCTGTGCCATATTATTCTATGCCACTTGCATTTTTACTACACCCCAAAATTATAGAAGTTCCTAAAAATAGATCTGTCCTGCTTAATTTATTCTTTCTGTTGGTATCTGATCTGAGACGTACCTGTTTACAGTTTTATTTTTTGATACTTGCTGCTCTGAAAGGGTCATTTTGGTGAGATAAAAGTATAAGAACTAAGCAATAACTGGCCTCTATTTAAAAAAAAACAAAAACCTAATGCTATAGTTCTGTTTCAGCATAAGGTTTTCTTACGTCAGAGGCTTTCTAAGCTGAAAAACATTCAATTACCCAGTTTCTTTGAAGAAAAGATATAAGACAAAACAGAGACGTTGGAAAGATTTAATTAAAAGGAAATGTTAAGGATATACTCTTCAGCTTAATAAAATGTAACATCCCAAGGACAATTGAGTGTTAAATGTAAAAAATCACAACCCTAGCTACAATCTAAGAATGTTGCAACTAGAAAAGATTAATAAAAACAATTTGTTTATTTAAAAATGAGAAAACTGAGGTCTAAAGAAATTAATGGCTTATCCAGTTATATGACAAGTTAACTCCAAAATCAAATTTAAATTCAGGTTTCCTGAATCCCAGATAGCTTGTCCTAATATTTTGCTACTCTAATTAATTAATTGTGCTTTCATTGTGCTTTACAGTTTATATGGGATTTTTATGCACACTATATACATTGCTTTATTTCTTCCTAAATTGACCTTTGTGGTATATAGGAAAGATATTAGTACCATTGAATTTCACTTGCAAACAAGGAAATTGAATCCCAGATTTGATCTGAAGATTACAGGGTTACAAATAAATATATTCAAGATTAGTCCTACGCTGTTTGACTACTCCCACTGCCATCAGTTCAATGTCTGAAGTAATTTGTTGACAAGGTACCTGTCGTGCCCCCTTCAAATCAAGTACATCTACGGTCATCTACAACTCTGAAATAGTTCTCCAGGCCTACCATGCTGATGCAGCTGGAGGCACAATTACTGTATTACAAATGTGCTATAGAACAGGCCTCACAGTCACAGGAGAGTAGACAACCTTATATTCTGAGTCACTGAGATTTGATTTAAACTGAATCTGGGATCCTGATTGTTTTTCCCTTCTCTTCTGCTAAGTAAGACAGTCAGTGAAAAGGTAAGATTTATGTTGTTTTATTGTATTGTATTTTTTTTGTGTGTGTCTTCTCCAGAAAATCAATAAAGTTCAATAGAAGTAGAATCAGCTTCTCTATAAAAAATAAACCCAAAGTAAAAATGATTTCTTAAAGATTTTCATGTCATTGTCTTCTCTCAAGAAAAACCATTTAGTCAATAACTGTTTGTTGAGCATTATATATTTGCAAGGCACTATTCTATATCCTGGGGATTCTATGCTGATTGTGGCACCCTTTGCTTACAATGACTTGTCCTCTTTTTGCTATACTTGGAGAACCAGAAAGACAAGGAGTATTTGAATCACTAGAATAAGAAGTCTTTTTGGAAGACAACTCACACTGTGATCTATTTGCTGGCATTCAATAGCAGAGTGATAAACGGAACTTAATTGAGAGGCAGGAGTTCTTTGGTCAAACCCTGACTTTACCATGGGCTTTTTGTGGGAGTATAGATACGTTCTTGGAACTCCTTCAGCATCTTGACAAGTTTTTTTAAAGAAAATAGTCAGTAAAATCCTTTCTGTTTCTAAGGCGTGATGATTTCTATTTTCCTGATTGGTCTTGGTGCTTAATCTTGATGTCTTTAAATCTACTTTTTGTCTTTTCTTTTTGTTTTCTGGAATCTTTTGTTAGATAACCCACTGCATAATTTAAAAGGCTTCGTGAATAATCATATCTTAATCTGAATTTCATCTAGTCACCCATTGAAAAACAGCTTGGACATAGCTACATTTAGAACTTCAGAGTGTAATATGGTTCCTGAGCGAGGCAATAGTAAGTAAGGAGGAAAATAAACTCTCAGATTGAGGAATACCTACTGTTTTCTCCACTTTAATACACTTAGAAGTAACAATTCATTTGTAATAATTATGTTTTATTTACTATTGGAGTGATTGATCAAGGTGTAAGTCTAATCTATTGTCTCTTGTTCATAAAAGCAGTGATACTGCCACAAGCTCACCAGGTCTGTAGGCATAAGGTTTGGGAGTTAGACAGAATTGAGTTATAAATTACAGCAAGAACTGATAGTGGAAAATCCACACCTACATACAGACAAACTTTCCATCTGTATGGAGTCTAGATCATTCATTTATTCATTTGTGTAGTAAAATTTACTGACCCTAATATGTGTTGGATGTGAAACTAAATACAAGGAGATAGTATTAGTAAGGCAGATACATGCATTCTAGGAATAAAAGGAGAAGAACAGGCTTTGCCTTGATCTATGACTTATACTGACTTATCATCTTTGTAATTATAAATTTCTTCAACTACAAAATGATGGATAATACTTCTTAACTTATGGGGTTATTATTTCTTAACTCACAGGGTTATTGTAAATATTCTGTGAGATCATTTGGCCATATTTGGTCCCTGAAGTCTCCCATTCAAAGGGTATTCGAAGTACATTTTTCAGTTACTAAAGACATGCATAGACATACACAAACACATACACAAAAGTGAATACACACAAGCACATATTTACAAAAGCATATATGAGCACACTTGGATATCACATATTTGATATCCTTTTGCCTACACTGTTATATAAAGCAATCCAAATTTCAAAAGCATAAAGACCTCTCTTAAACATGAAGTCAATGAAAGACAAACATATTTGAAAGAATATCCCATGCTTACAATGAAAACTGTTGAGTCAATGTTCCTCGTTCTTTAAAAGATTTTATTGCCTGTCTTTTGGTGACTGGAGGATGCAAGAGAAAACAAGGCCTTTGCTGGTCAAATACATACTCAATGAAAATCTAGTCCTTTTTGTACTATGCAACTTCAAACAACTAATTTTAACTTTCTGAGCCTTATTTTTTTCTGTTGTTGGTATAAGAATAATATTCTCCTTGTAGGTGAAGAGTTAAAGCAAAGAATGAATTAAATAACATAATTAAAGCTTCACATGGAAGATTTAGATAATATTCATCTCCTCTCTATATTTATATCTTTACCATGGACAGAACAAAATGCACAGCCAAAAATTAAGCACTTCTTTTGATTCCTTAATAACAAAATGCCCCTATAAGTGTGTGGTCCTTCTGACCCATGTTTAGAATTGAGTTCTACTCAAAGAAACACAGACAAATAGCTGAAAAGTAATTTGAAATTGGTTACTTATTTCTGTCTCTCATACCCTGAATATGATACAATTACCAAGATTTCAAATAGCAGCAGTTATTCACTCTCTTTTCCTTCTTGTTCATTTCTGAAACACTATTCCAGCTCTGAATATCACCCCCATTGATGCTAAAAACTGTATCCTCTAATCCCAGTCATTAGTAACATTTCTACCTCTTCATTTTCCACTTTCTCATTATATTCTCTCTCTTCTTCCACCAATCTCCTCCACATTTTAAGGGAGACAGAGTGGGACCTTATAGATACCATTTGCTTAGTTTATTAATTGCTACCTCTCAGACTGTGTGCTTTATATGCAATACATTACTTAATACTTGAGAAATTTTGTGACATATGCAGTATTATGCTAATTTTATAAATTAGGAAACCAAAAGTAAAAGAAGTTTAATAACTGGCAAAGACTCCTAGTTAATACATATAAAAGATCAAAGATAAGGGAAAAAACCAAGATTTTTGACAAAGGATTCTTTAATTTCAAAGATCATGCTCTTTTTAACATTTTTTTTTAATTTAATTTTTTTGGATTTTTAATTTTTTTTAATTTTGAAAAATTTATTTTATTCAGGGTTAGGTATACAAATGTTCATTATGTAGGTACCCTTGTTAACGAAGGTACCCTCTCTCCCCTGGCAGTTTCCCACTACTGCCAATCCTTTCCTTATAGTATTATGATAATTGTTCAAGGTTTCCATATGAGTGATAACATGCGATATTCAATTCTTTGTTTCTGTGATAAATCACTCAGTATTATAGACTCTATTATTACCTGTCATGTGTCCCTACATCTTCCAGTGTGTGTTGGAGTTCTGTCACTTTCCGGTACCACTCTTTTTAACTTTATGTAAAAAAACAGATTCATGCTATTTGTGTATAAAGAAATGTGTGTGCTTTGTTTCATTTTGTTTTGTTTTGTTTGTTTTTATTTCTTCCCCCTTGGATGTTTTCCAAACTCTTTAATGATTTGCAAAGACTTGGTGAAAGAGAATTGCCTGTAGATGGGATTCTAGGTCACCTAGTTGTCAGACTATTATTTTGGGTAAGTTGCTCTCTACAGGTCTTGTTTTCCTTGTCTGGAAAAAAAATGCTTGCTAAAACAATTACCTCATAAGTTTGATTTGAAGGAAAAATTAGATAATGAGCATGTCATTTTATAAACTCTAAAACAGTTTATTTCTACAAATTGCAGAGATGATCATGATGATGATGACGACGACGATGATGATGATGATGATGAAGAAGAAACATGATGGTGCCTTTAAGATTGTTTGTTGCTGGAAACTGCAAATTGTGAATTCTTTTTATATATACTGTACTTGGTCACTTTGGAAAAGCCTCCAGTAACAGAAAAAATATCTTACTTCATTTGGATTAAAATATTATGACACAATTCGGAGTCTGTATGTGGATTAATGTTAGTCCAAATAAAAAGAAATGTGAAATACTAAATTACAAGATTTTGGTAACTCAGACTGCCTTTAAAACAAATTAATTTGTAAATATAATCTCTCAAAAGACACTAGACTGTTATTGTCCATTTACTTTTGGTCTACGGTTTTTGCTGTACAGTTTCCATTTAATAAAGTGAATTTACAATTGCTCCTGCCTGAAGCCAGGCAAGTAAATTCAAAATCAGGATGTAAAAACAATGCTAATAATCTTATTCTGTGGTATATTTTAATAGTTCATTTATCCTTTGCAATTGGATTAAAGGGATGTTTGCTCAGCTTTTTAACTCACCAAATATCAAACTTCACTCCTCCCTCTATAACCTGAAAATACATTCCTAAGTACTCCTTTCTGCTAGAACAAAACAGATGTGAAATTGTTTCCCACATGTTCAGTGAAGGAGAAAAAAGTATAAATGAATATGTGAATGAGTGTGAATAAATGAACAAGGATAAATAAAAGCTATACATAAATGAAGAACTTTAGACTTTAGACTGAATTATATATAGAACACTTGCCTTTTTCTCAATTACAGATTAATTAAAAGTTAGAACTGTTAATTGATGGTGGTGAAACAATGACCTTTGATAATGATAAAACTCATGCATTAGCAGTTGCATTTAAGTGTGTGGTCATAATATGTCTGTTGATTCTAAACCCCAAAATGTGTCAGAACAATGAGCCAGATGCAGGGTAAAATAGAAAATACCATGACTCATCTTACTGGGGGTTCTCATGTAAAATTTACAGCATGCTGGGACACAGCTGAGCAGACCAGAACTGTTTCCTCTGTCTGGACAGCTGGCTTCCTAAAGGAAGAAAAGACTAGGAAGTCTAATCTGCATATATTGATTTCTGCTCCCAAATACATCATCAGAATTCACCAGAAAGGATCAAATGAGTGAGCGTAGGGACCAGACAGAAGTGTAGAATTTTACCTAATCAAGGACACAGAATTTACCTAATCAAGGACACAGAAACAAAAGGCAAAGTGAGATTCCCTATTGAAAGGGAGGGAGAGAGAGACAGGGGGAGGATGAGAGGTATGGAGAAAGGAGCAAGGATAGGGAGAGGGAGAGGAAGAGAGAGAACTAGTTATAAGACAAAGACTAGCGACAAGTCCCAGTTAAATATATCCTGGTTCCTACAGGATCTGACTCAGCATCTTGTCAAGTCATTTAAAAACTAGCTTATCACAAGATTTCATTACCACTTTTGCTGTCACCCTCCTTATATTTTTTATGTTTTGTTAGAGAACTGATACTTACTAAGGACACTTCAAGTTTCAAAGGAGTTCAATTCTAAAGGTGAAACTGGGGAAAACATTAGTCAATCTGCATGATTTAAAGAGGGAGCAGCGAGGGGAGGAGAGGAAAAAATGTGGTAAGAAATAACATGTGATATCTATCTACCGATTGATCGATTGATCTATCTATTTACCTAGCAACCACATTGCTTGGAAAGGGGAAGGGCTAGAATTTAAACTATGCTGCTCAGCATTCAAACTTATGCTCTTTAAAATTATAAAAAAATTTCAATATATGTTGGCAGAGGTGAGTTGGAGATGAGGTAGGGAGTGAACTTCTTCATAACTCTTTTCCAAGAATTAGCTTAATAGATATGATAGGTGTAGGTCAAGGAAATAATGCCAAGGAAAGAAAAAAGAAGAGATGTGAGTAGACACGGGCTGGTATATGTATGTGTACCAAAAAAAAGGTTATTCATTCATAAAGTTAACAACATCCATGTCAAAATAAATAATGAATTATCCTCCTAGCATTATTTTTGTGCTATGGTTTGCAAAATTTTTCTTTTTTTAATTTGTATTTTGAAATGCTGCTCACCAAGGAGATCAATAAGATGGGAGAAAAGAATTATGAATGAATGCATGAACAATATGGTAATAGGAATAGTTCCAAAAGCACTTTATGCTGGGATCAAATGGGAGAATAGTTCCAAAAGCACTTTATGCTGGGATCAAATGGGATAGAAAATACACATGCATTTGAATTTGGTTTGAAAGAGTTCTGCAAAAGGTCACACAAATACGTTGAACCCAAGTAGGGACATTTATTAAATTGTGTAGGAACTGAGTGAAAGTATACTTAGCTTATTTGTGTACCCAGCATATAAAAGTCAAAGTTTATTGATTTGGGGGAAAAAAATGTATTATTTGTATATAAAAGCAGTGATGTACTTTTGTGTTGCTGAATATATATATATGATGATTGAAATGTGCAGATGGATAGACTTTGGAGAGTACATAAAGAGTAAGTATTAGAACAAAGGTTGCACGTGGTTGATTATGATTTAAATCATTAATGTGACTTAATAGTGCAAAGAATAGTACATTGTTATTTTGTTTTAGATTTATAAAATGTTCACTTTCTGTTCTAATGAGTTAAAATCCTCCTATGCTATTCCAGAAAAAAAAAAAACATTACAATACACTTAGATGGTCATTTTAAAGGTGTTGTATGGATGACAAAGGTGAAGTTGAAAAAAAGCAAATCTCCCAACTCCCTTATTATCCTAAGAATAAATAGGAAATAGGACCTAATTATATAAAAAATAAATTATTGTAGTAATCTAATTATCCACACTGTTTCATTCTCCTGTACCATAGATTTTTAAAAAGTAATCCAAAACCTTAAATGTATCTCCAATTTATGTCTTATTTTGTCTAGTTGATTGTTGGTGGTATGTGGGATGGAAAGCCATTATGATGTTATCAAGTTATGAAGTCTTTTGGGATTGGCATCTGACTGCTATGTCAAAGATAAATCATTTCAATATTGCTAAATAACAAGATAAATATGATTAAAGAAAGAAAAGACATAATTGATCTCACCACTGGTGATTATATGAGGTGCACGATGAAGTTAAGTAAATTCACATTGATCTAAGATGCTATACGAATTCTCAGTAATGCTAGCAATCTAATATAGCTCAAGATTCAATAAAAGGTAGACTTTATTAATCAGAGTGTTCTCAAAGGTTATTTTTTTTCTTTGCCTCCTTTTATGGTTTAGAAGATTAAAGCCTTAAAATTTTCCAGAAAAGTTAACTATATTCATTTATAAGTATGTTGGCATCCATTGATAAAATAATCTTTAAAAGGGATAATGTAAAATACTTAAAAGCCTGCTCTAAAATAATAATGAATTATCTGCTAGATATTTTTCAAATAAGCCACTAATATTAGATGCAATTAAAATTAACACACTGAATGCTTGGTGAATGTCAAAGAATCTACTTGATTAGAGGCAAACTTAAGCTTCTCTGTTTATATTTGATAAAAGAAATAAAACTACTGTCTCTGGTTTTCCTAGGGAAGTCATTATTATTTTTAAGCCCTTCTTCTATATTTTACTGTAAACAGAAAAATTAAATTTCTTTCATTTTTAGGTGGTTTGAAACAATATGGAACAAGGTTACGTTAGAATCAGTTCTTAAGAAACAATACGGAACAAGGTTATGTTAGAATCAGTTCTTAACAAAATGGGGGATTTTGTTTGTCTGTTAGTTCTGCATTGATAGATAAACTAAACTTAATAACAAATTTAAGCATGAGATAATATTTTTGAGACACTTTTTGAAATCTAATCTTTCTCTTCTGGATCCTTGAGATAATCAGATAGTTTGATTAAACAGTAATGTGATAATCTCATACTTCCTTGTATAGTATCCTTGAGATTCAATTTATATCACAAGTTGGTGTGAAATCACAAAGTTTTATTCATTTTTCCTCATCTAGTTTTGTTTTAAAGGTGCCATCTTCCCCTTGCCTATGTTTCCTGTCATTTTAGTTAACCTTTTATTTCTCTTTGGTTTGGAAGATTTTCTTTTCGGTTTGAAGATTACTTATAATAACTTGAGCGTTCACATTCAGTCTTTGAGAATAGGTAGTTTTGAGAAACAGTGCTATTCACGTCTCTGACTTTCCTAATGTCACCCTGGTTCTAGTTTCCTACTTACATCCACTTTGGAAAGAATAAGAAAGACTGTTTTGTTTCATAATAAAATAAAAGGAAAGATCAGAGGTTTCAGGCCAACTGAAACCTTCAGGGTAATGCCACAAGAGTGTCTCCATTTCTTAGTATAAATTAATGATACAAAATTTCAGTAGGAGGATAATTTAAAGAGATCTATTGTACAACATGATGAACATAGTTAATAACAATGTACTGTATACTTGCAAATCTCTAAGAGAGTAGACCTTAAGTGTTCTTATCACATAAAAATGAGAAGTATGTGAGGCAATGTATATGCTATGTCGCTCAATTTAGTCATTTCACAATGTATGATATACATATTTCAAAATATCATGCTGTACACCAGAATATAGAAAAAAAAATTTTATTTTAAAAAATAAATAGTTTAAAAAGAGAAAAGCTTTTTGTTGTTGTTTTGTTTTCTACCTGAGGCTTTCCTTTAACTTCTCTTGATACTTCTTATTAACTCTATAAGAGGTGTTTTTCCCTTTTGATTTTTTTGTTTGCTTTAGTTTTTTTCCAGAGCATTTCTAAAATGGGAGATTAATATTTCATGGAACAATTATAAACACATTTCTTGGCAGGAACTTTTCTGTCCCTTAACATGACTCTTAGGGTAGACTTTTCAGAAGGGCTTTCTAGTGAACAGAGAGCAGTTTTTACCAAGGGGGTGACACGCAGTGTTGGGACATTAATGCACAAGCACCACTCAAATTGAAGTTCTTGTCAGAAACATTTGGATCTGAAGGGAAAAATGCATCTCTTGTTCTAGTTTATGCAGCACTTTTATTATTAAGGAGTTTTTATATAAGAAACTGAGGAATCTTTCCATTTGTTTTATTGGCATTTTGCCAAAGACAGAAAAACTACAGTTAACTTTTTTTTCACAAGAGAGATGTGAAAATTGCAAATAATTTTAAAAATGTGTGGCAAATCAAGAGAAACACCAGATTTGTATGGTGTCAATGGCATGGTATTTACAACCTCAGACATACCTGGATTAAATTCTTAATAAACCATGTAATTGCTTTGTGAGTATCGGTTAGATAGTTCACTGTAATTCTCCTGCTTTTCACTTAAAAATGAAGAAAATAATAGTACAATTGTTCCCAGATTGTGGTAAGGATGACAAAAAGTATGGCACAACTAATGTATTAGAAATTATTATCTATTATTGTCATTATTAATTCAGGCCTATATTTTTATTGCAGAATAAAACAATTACTGTTTTTGCTTTCATGCTCTTTAATATATTGTCAAGTTATTGCTTTCTCTCTGCTGTTTTTTCCATTCTAAGAAAACTGCTTTATTCCGAGACAATAATGACTTCCTATTTGCTGAATATATGGGCACTTTTCAGACTTTATCCTCAACCCACTGTAACTTTTAGCACTGTTTATGAATGCCACTCTTATATTTTGCCTTCTGAATTGAGTCGAGAACACAGAGGAATGTCAATGTGTGAACCGCTTCTCTTGACATCTTTCCCAGCTCCCAAGGAACTCTGCCCTGTGTTTGATGCCCTATATATTTACTCTGTATCACCTATATCCTCTCCAGACTGTGTGAGCTGACTTTTCCACCATGGACCTTTCAAAAGTAAAGGTAGCAAACTCATATATTTCCTACTTAAAACAGATGACATGAGATTATAACAGTAGAAAAAATATCGTAGGTCTAGCTCTAGCATCATAAGCTATCTATGCTCCCTTAGCAAATTATATGCCACTGGCATACAGGTACCTTGGATCTGTACTTTTGTCTCAAGAAATAAGCTAAAAAAGAAAAAAGAAAAAAAAGAATATTGACTGGAGATTTGTAGTTGAGAGATATTTAGAATGGCACCAGTGACTTTTTAGTTGGAAGTCAGATATAACTGTCTTTTCAATCAGGAACAGGTAATTAAAAGACAGAACAATTAGAACATGAGGCAATAGAAAACGTCTAGATATTATTGCTAGAAAAAGATAGAACAATAACCATCAAGAATGTTTGTTAAAAATACAGACTTCAATCACTATGTATTTTGGGTAATGTCTAGAGGGTATCTTACATGTGCTCTCAAAGAAATTCTTCCCTGCTAACTGTTGTTCTGTCCTGCCAAGACTCTGCAGGCCATCTGCCATGTCTATTGCAAGTTATCAGGAGTTACACCTGTACCCGGCTATTTCTCCACTCAGAAAATGTCATTCTGCCAGAATACTATGTTCCGTAAAACACAAGTATCAACAACCCGAATTTTAAAACCATTTTGACCTCTCTTTGGCTCTTTGTGCAATGTTTATCATCACAATGCTCTGCACAAAAATGGAGAGAAATGCATTTTTTCTCTTATTGGTTTCTTTCCCCTTGATGACCATATACTTATAGGAAATCATTCTTCCATGCCCTTTTCTTCTGCTATATATTGTGAAGTAAACACATGTCTTAGAGGTTGCTGGCTGCACACACACACACACACACACACACACACACACACATATATATATATATTTTTTTTTGCCAAACTATTACAAAGGTCTTCTGCTGACATCTGCTTCTTGTCTCACCCCATTTGGTCCATTTCCACCCTCTCTGTTAGATCAGTCTTTCTCTAATGCTTATTTCATCATAACACTATTTGGCTTAAGATC
>CAUYQG010041290.1:0-13149 GCA_963574415.1 Tarsius wallacei | reverse complement strand
TCAGATGCTCATACCTCACCTTTGTGCAATATACTTATGTAACAAATATTTGCATGTACCCCATGGTTCTAAAAGAAAAAAGAAAAAATATATAGAAGATTTGAACAATGTTATCAGACACCATTGAGGCAGGTTAGCCAGAGTGGTTTAGTCAAAGTTTCTTGAAGGCAGGTTTAAATTAAAACAGGATAAGTGTTCACACAACTTTCTTACCTGACAGATCAACTAGGCATACCAGACCTGACCACTTTGTGGGTTGGAATGTGGATCTACCAGTGCAGTAAGTCACAAAAATCTAGAGGCAGGAAAACTGGTAGAAAGAAGTTTATTTCTGAATTAGAATCCAGGGAGCAGAGCCAGGATTCTGGCCTCTTTAAAAATGGTTCTGCTCGCCCTTCAGGCTTTACAGTTCACTTTTATATGTTCAGGGTTATTGGTACCTATACATTGACTACATGACTAGCAGAGCATTTTATAGAATTTAAGTTACAGCCACATTTTGTCGATAAATGACATTTGTGGTCCTCATTTCCTGGTATCAGTTACATCAGGCAGAGGTGTTAATCAAATTTGCCATAGAGTAAAGAGAGTTAACAAGGCCTAAGACATCATACATTACTACATGTTATTACACTCAAAAGTTATCCAAATCACAAGACACTATTACATTGATACAAAAGTTGTACAAGTCTCAAGACTTAACAACTACATTGATACAGAAATTATACAAATCACAAGATTTATGATTACATTGACACTATATTATTCAAACCTGTGACTTCTAAGAAAAAGGAGTAAGTGATGATTTACCTCTCTCAGTTATTTTGGCTGTCTGCAGGGAAGTTAAGGAATCTTTGAAGTTACTTGCTGGGAGTGCATAGGAGATAAGGGAAGAACATCTTTTGTTAACTCTCAGTAACGTGGGTATGTGGAGGAGCGCTGGAACACTTGCCAAGCCCTTCTCTAGGGATTGTGGCAATATGGACAGACAATAGCAGGTCTCTATATTAACTCAAAACACAGACATGATGTTCAAAAAAAAAGTCCCAAATCCAGTTAGGCAATAACTTTAATTATTTAGAAGGTCTTTATGACCTTAGAAGGTTGAGAGATGGTAATTAAAACTTGTGACCAGATACCTATAGCACACCCCTCTTAGCTCATGGCTTGCTTAATCATCACTGTAAAGTTATATGGGAGGCCGAGATGAGAGGATTGCCTGAGTCCACGGATTCGAGACCAGTCTGTGCAATAAATAAAAAAATTAGCTGGGCATGGTGGTGTGTGCCTGTAGTTCCAGCTACTTGTAAGGCTGAGGTGGAGGAATCACCTGGACCCAGTGGGTAAAGACAGTAGTGGCCATGAGCGTGCCACCACACTCCTAACTGGGCAACAGAGTGAGACTCCAACTCAAAAAAAAAAATTATATAAAGATTCTTGTCAAAGGCAAACACTTGCCCTTTCTCTTAAGGCATCCATCCCTTCCTTGAACATGCCTTTTTCTTTCCAATAAATTCTTAAACTAGACTTTGGAGTTGCTCTGAAATTATTTTCCCTAGCAAAATCAAGAACACACAGAGCATCACATCACACCCCACCTGGTATCACAGTGATCTAGTGGGCATTTGTAAAACTTGCACCCATGTGGGGTCCATGGCTGTTGGCCCCCTAAAGGTTTACTGAAAAATCACTGGCATGAGGCAAGACTGATTACTAGGAGAAAAGGCATGTAAATTTTATTTAACATATATTACAACATGGGAGCCTTCAGAATGAAAACTCAACTTCCCAATGAGTTACAGAAACCCAAATACTACTTCCAGGTTACAGGAAGAATGGGGGCTTGCATTATGATATAACAGGTTAGGGGAGGAAGAGAAATTTCATTGAGGGGCATGTTTGGGGAAATGAATGGATGGGGGAAACAGAGAATGACTTGTAAATATTTGTCTTTGGAAGCTGAATGAACCTGAGAGACAGGCAATATTTTGTAAAAGGATTGAGCCGGGGCTGGTTATATTCTTCCCCTCCTTTGCTGATAATAGGCAGAGGAAGCAACTTGGGAAAGACTGTAGGGTGGGGTGAGGCCAGCGAGAACTTGAGGCAAAATGCTATACTTAGAGTGAATTTCCCCACATCCTTTCACCCAATAACAACAGAATGCTCCTTCTTTACAAGTGCATGTGGTCACTAAGATGGACCTGTTGGACCAAAAAAAAGGTTTCCATAGACTAAAAAAGGTATGAAAATCAAGTGAGATATGTTCACTCATCACAGTGGAATAAAATTAGAAATCAATAAGAATAAGATCTCTGGGATATCCTACATATTTGGAAATTAAGTAACTTCTACATAACCTATAAATCAAAAAAATTATAAGAAATATTTAAATTTTTTGAAGCTATATGAAAATAAAAATATAACATATCTAAATTTTCTTGATGCATTTAAAGTAGTGCTTACAAAGATAGCTATAGTTTATATGATTAGAAAAAGAACAGAGTGTATTAAAGTAAATAAGAAGAAATAACAAAAAGCAGGAACTAATGAGATGGAAAATAAGCAATAGAAAAATTAACATATTTCAAAGTTGGTTCTATGAATAGATCAATAAATATGAAATTTGATCAACTTCTGGATAGACTAACCAAAGAAGGGGGAGAGAGAGAATATCAAAAAAGTGAAACTTTATGACTCCTACATGCATCAAAAGGGGTTTAAATGATTATAATGAACACAATTATGGCACCAATTTAATAGCAGATAAAATGTCCAAATTCCTTGAAAACTATAACTCACCAAAATTGGCAAATAATAAAGATAATTTCCTATCAAGTTTATTTCCACAAAGAAAACTCCAGGACCATACAGTTTTACTGGTGACTTCAATCTTATGAACAAAATCACACCTTTCTTACTCCTTCAGAAAAGGAGGAAAGAGTACTCAAATCATTTTATGAGGCTAGCATAACCCTAATATTAAAACTTGATAAGGAAAATAACATACCAATAACCCTCATAAAATAGATGCAGAAATTTTTAACAAAATATGAACGAATCAAATCCAGTAATATAGAAAACTATATTTATATCTATGACCTTTATAGTCTACACAAATATGTACCAACAATAGAAAATAAAACCAGAAACTTGTTATAGAGAGGAGCTTCTATAACATCACTCAGCTACAGATTTGAAGTGCCTTAAGCGCTATCCCCTCCTTGGCTCTTTTGACCTCTTTGAATACAAAAGAAATGTCAAAAGTTCTTAGGTATGCAGTGTAATCAGACAAAGGATCTGCTTTCACTCTGTCCTTTTGTTCCAACCCACAAACATGTTGGTCATATCCAGGGCTTCACTTTGATGGAAGGTTTCTTTTTGAAGAAAAAAAATAATCTTGTAACCTCCAGGCTTTTTTTAGAAGCAAATTCAAAATTGTGCATACTTAAAGATTTTTAAATTGAGCCTCTTTTTCACAGAAATATTTTACACCATCTGATGTTTTTTCTGGATGGACTAATTAGAGACATCACCATCCATTTCAAATATTTTGCTTTACAAGAAGAATTGGTAGCTTTTGTGTTCTATCACCCTATCTGCAGATAGAATAAAAAACCAGAGGATACATAAACTCAGTTTAAAAGCCAGGTTAATGTAAACAAAGAGACAATCATAATCACAATGGACAGCAAGGTATATTTTTCCAATTTGAAAATGCTATTAATAAAGTATCCTAAGGCTGATAATACCTATGCCTCATTTAATTATATATAGTGCTCTACTTTAAAGAGAAACCCTGTGTAATCTTCATAATTTATGCTTATTTTTCTTTTATATTCTCATCTTCATGGGTTTGTTGTTGTTATAGGTAGCACATTTTGTTGTTTGTCTGAAGAAGACATTTTTAACTGAAACCTGAAAGAAAGAAACCCATATCCCACTCTGCTTCCAAGAATTTTCAAAAATCATCCTTGAATCATGGACCCAAGATTAATATGTGGTCTAAAAACATTCTGCCTTGACATAGGGACCTTGATTCAATTAAATGATGGTTCAGTAACCAAACAGAAACATAAATGATCCTGAAATAATCTCAGTTTAAGAGTCTGAACTTTCCAGATGTTGCTACTAGTCTCAAACGTGTTTCTTTACTATGTGTTCTAGCATCTTTCTCAGTAGAGTAAGTATAATAGCTGTCAAATATCTAAAATTATTTTCTGTTTCTTTTGCCCCAATGTTGGACTAAATCAAAGAATTTATATTTCCTTCGGCCTGCTTCTAAGATTCAACCTCAGTACTCTGACCCTTTGTCTCCATTGTTTTTGTCTGACCAGGGATTCACCTTCTACTAACAGGTTCATCACTGGTCTTATAAAAGTTTTCTTTCTGTTTACCTGAGAATTTCTCTACCTTTTCTTTTCTTGGAATATTGGAGTTAGATATGTGGACAGCTGGTATGTATAAGGCTGCCATCAGATGGTAGCATTTTATCTGAGGCAAATCAGTTTACCTGCTATCTGACCATAATAACAACACTTTAGACAACGAAATTCAATGCAATTCATTTGAACTTAGCTTTATTAAATTGAGGAATAAAAAAATGCATTTTAATAAAGAAAATGTAGCCTCTAAGGGCCTGTTTAGCAGGCATATCTATTCCAAAACATTATTAGTAATGGCTAGGGATTCTCATTTATGGAGATAAGTTTGCAGCCCTCCTTTTGAAATCAATCCTCAGTGTCTGAGGGTGGTTCTTAGTCACAGGTGAGAAGGCAATTGCCCTTTTTATCTAGCTGCAGCTGTTGAAACTTTCCACTACCTCAGCCAACCTCGCAGTTTTAGTATTGATTTCACTCAACACATTCAAGATTGAATTTTTAAGGAGAAAACAAAATAGAAATGGAAGAGGGCAAAGACTACGTTTAAACAAAAGAATAATACTACCAACACAAAGCACAATACATTTTCTCAAGTGTGGGTTCTGAAAATAACCTTTAAGAGGGTCACGGATTATGCTTCCATTAAGTGCAGCTTAACATTAAGAAAGAATTTTCTATTACAACTGACTTCTAAATCTATGCAATACAAACACCCTGCATATCCAGGGAGTGAGCAGAAAAACACCCTGCATTTAAAATATACATATACTGAATGTTCACTTCATGAGCTTCAACTAATTTGACTTGAGGAGTTACTGAGTGCATAGCATAGTATTAAGCATTTGACAAGGGTAATCAATCAACAAAACTAACTCCCTTCCTCTCAAGGAACTTGGATTCCGAGATGAATAACACTGAATTGATGCGCATGCATAAATTGCTTTTTATTTCTCATTCAGAAAAGGCAACAACCACCATAATATGTCTCACTTGTGTTCTAGCATTTACATCTGGATGGATGGAAAACAATTTGACCACTGCCATATTTTCCTACTCTGGGAATCTTTGATCTAACATACCCTTTTTATCATGGCTCAACCTCTGCTTGTTACCATCCAAGTAACTGCCTTTTGGAGCATTTGCAAGATACTTGTCAGGAGCAGAATTTGTCATAACCAAATCTTGCCTCATTACTCTAGGCAAGTGCTGCATTGAACTCTCATCTTCTACAATCCAACCACAGAAAATATCTTACATGCCCGTGTGCCCCACAGTTTCCTGTCACTCTGTTCTACTCACGTAACTCCTTTTGCCAAGAAAGCTTCTTCTGTTCCCTTCTCTTCCTAACAGTTACAACCTCACACTGAGTGTTGAAGTGTTTCCTAGTATTTCCTTCTGGATGGGATATTCTCCTTTGTACCAATTAGTCTACTCAGTAGACATGTCCATTATTGCATTGATAATACTACTTACTTTTGTGTTTGTAATTGCTTTTGTTTCTAAGTTCTGTTTCTCTTGTTAGAGTATTAGCACATTATATGCCTGGCATGTATTAGGTGTTAATACATTTATCATGAATTAATTGATGCATGAATTCAATAAGAATTTTGTAGCTGGGAATGATAGAGATGGAGAATCATTCTTTTTTTTTTTTTAAAGAGCATGTTATAGGCTTAACTTACTCTTTTTTTAACTTACATTTTTAAAAGATTTATTAAATACTTCCTTCAAAACTTAGAATTTTAATTAGGGAAGTGACACATTTCTCAAGCGCAATAAAGCCTATCATATTTCCCTTCCCATTTGTCCCCAGACACTATGCAAGGTTCTATGGATATACAGGTGATAAAGATATGGTCTATTACATCATGGTGATAGATACAGATAGCAGATAATTGAAATATAATATGATAAAGACTTTAGACACAATGTATACCAGCCCATTCTGCATCACAAGGCACTCCCAAAATTGAGTGTTTCGAATAATAACCACTTACTAGTTCACAATTCTGTATCTTGTTGGTTCTTGTGATTTGAGTGAACCTAAATAACCTCTTCAGAAGTTTCTTGTGTATTTAGTTAGGAGTGTGACTAGTGACTTGATGTTCTAGTGGAGTCTCACTCAGATGTCTAGTGGTTGGCAGAGACATATAGGGTAACAGATGGCTGGCCAAGTTTCATCCATAACCTTCTTTATATAGAGGACGTAGAGATTAAAGATCAGATAAAGGACAAGTCCCAGCTCACAATCACTATTAAGCCTTCACTTAGGGCAAGTTTGCTAATGTCCCATTTGTGGATGTAAGTCACATGAGAGTATAATCACCCTCCCAAGTCAATGTGGGAGAGGGCACTATTAAGGGTCATGGACACTGGAAATTTTAGCAGCCATTTTGCAAGCAAACTGACCTAGTTCCATTCTGACCACAGACAAATTAATATCCCTTCCATATAAAAAATACAGTCATGCACCACATAACCACATTTCAGTCAATAATGGACTACATTTTTTATTGTGGACCTATAAGACTTTCATACTGTATTTCTACTGTACCTTTTCTATGTTTAGATGCACAAATACAGTATTACAGTTGCCTGCAATATTCAGTACAGTAACATGCTGTACAGGTTTGTAGCCTAGGAGAGATCAGCTATACCATATAGCCTTGGTGTGTAGCAGGCTATATCATTTAGATTTGTGTAAGTACATCCTTTGATGTTCACACAAAAAACAAAATCCCATGAAGACACATTTCTGAGACTATATCACTGTCATTAAGTGACGTATGACTGTGCATACATACTCTCCCAAGATTACCAAAAGCCTCACACAATTACAGTATCAGGCTTAAAGTTAGGACTTTGTGATCTAAATCATACAGATGAGCACCTGTTGCAGTTCTTCTTTATTATATTAAAACAGATAAACTAAAAAGGTAAGTTATCTGATCCCCAATTTACCCAAAATATAATGTCAAGATAGGGTCAAACAACTGCAATAAACATTCCTATTCAGAAAGAGAGAGAACAGAAGAAGTATAACAATTCTGAAATCTGAACAAATGTTGCCTGGAAACTTATACCAAGGATTAGAAATTATTTATTGACTTGAATTTTGTTCTGCTCACGGGGGTGGATCCCTAGACATTTTTCTCGATTCTTTACTATGCTCTCTGGACATTCAGCTTCTCCCTCTGATGCTTTTCTCTCTATTTCTGTAAAGAAAAATAAATGGAGTTCCAGTAAGATGGCGACGGCACAGGTGGGACTGTGAGATTCTCCGAAAGTGAGTTCCCATAAAGATTCTTGCTTTCCTCCCCCCACCCCCCACTCATCTCCAGCCGCACCGGTCCAAGGCCTGGAGACCCTCAGTCCCACCCACGACCAGCTACCGCGGCCCCTCTGCAGCTGCTGCTCCACCCCAGGTGGCCCCAGGCCCCGCCGGGTGGAGCTCCCAGCTCCCTTCCTGGCTACACTCTCACCGGCCCCAAGCCACCCCCCGCCACCTGTGGAGGCCCCCAGATACCGCCTTGTGGAGATCTGGGTTCCCTTGCTGGCTACACTGATCTGCCCAGCACCCAGCCACTGCCAGCTCCCTCCCTGGCTGGGGCGCCCAGCCCAGTCTCAGGCCGCAGCAGCCTGTGGAGGCCCTCCACGCCAGGCCCTTGGAACTTCAGGCTCCATCACTGGCTGAAGCGCCCTGCCTGTGGCCCAAAGCCATGGCCGGTGCTCTCCCCTCGGAGTTCCGGGTACCCACCCTGGGTGAGGTGCCCAGTCCCATCTCAAGCCACCATAGTACGGGGTGGCCGTGGCACCCGCCCCTCAGAGCTGCGGGCTCTATCCCTGCCTGGGGTACCCTACCAGGCCCAAAGCTTCTGCTGCCCGTGCAGATCCCCAGTGCACCCACGCCTCGGAGCTCTGTGCCCCCGCCCAGGCTGAAGCACCCAGTCCCTCCTTGAGCCACCACCCCTGTGGAGACCCCCAGTGCCCATGCCTTGGAGCTCTGGCCCGTACCTGGGCTAAAGCACCCAGCTCCATCTGGAGCTACTGCCCCCACGAAAGCCCCTCGGTGTCTGTGCCAGGGCACCTTGGAACTCCAGTTCCTGTCCTGGTGCTTCGGAGCTCCAGGTCCCCACCCTGGCTGAAACGCCCAACCCCACCTTGAGCTGCTGATGCCTGCAGAGTCCCTACCACCCACGCCTCAGAGCTACTTCCCCTAACTGCAGCACCCCACCAGGCCCCAAGCCTCCACTGCCCAGGGAGGTCCAAGGCTCCCTCCTGGTGGAGCTCTGGGCTCCTTTGTTGGCCTCACTGCCCCACCCCCTAGCCACCCTGACCACTAAGCTAATCAGCAACTCCTAGCAGTCTCGTACTCCACCTCCTCCAACACGCCCCTGACTACAGTGGGACCAGAGAACAGCTGGAGCCCTGTGACCAGGCAGAGACATGCAGTGACTCACACACCCAGCTCTGCCTAACCTCCAACTTGGGAGCTAAGACCTCATGGTTGTGTAAGGGGACAGTACATCTTAAGGAGGTTGGTCAGCTTGTGTGTCTGTATGATTATGTCCTAGTTTGTTTGTTGTTGTCACTGATTTTTGTTTGTTTGTTTGATTGTTTCTATTTTTGTTTTCTCTACTCTTATCTGTCTTCAGGTCTATTTTCATTTATTAGTGGGTATCTCTGTCAGTTCTCCCTTTTACTCTCCTGTCTCCACCTTCTGCTTCACCCTCTCCCTGTTCCATTTATTTCCCTTTTCTTACATCATTTTACTTCCAGGGAACAAACCAATACCCCCACTTCATGAACAGATTACAAGGCAGTGGGAAGCAGGATCCAGAGTATCCATATACCTATCAGTGGATATTGGGATCTGCAGATAAATATTGAATCACAGCTCCCCTCTCAAATAAATCTCAAAGCTGCAAAAGGTATAACCCTCAACCTACAGTCCAGCCTCAGAATCGAACAAAGACAGAAGATTCACATAAGGAAGAATAGGAGATTGAGCAAACAGAAGCAAAAAGCAACCCTGCCACCCCTGAACAACAGATTTAAAGAAGACAAAGGGAGAAAAAAAAAAGCAAAAGTGGGGAGGCAAATCTACACAAATGAAGAAAAATCAAAAGAAGAAAACAGGTCTCACACAGACCCCTAAGAGATCAGATATTGAAAAAACAGACTTCAGACTGCAAACAATGAAGAGCCCCCAGAATGACTGGTCACATACTACAAACCCAGACATCAAGACATTAATAGAGAGAATAAAAAGAATTGAGGAGTGACAAGAGGAAAATAGGAAAGAGTTGATAAATGAGATAACAGCAGTAAAGAATACTGTGATTGAAATAAATAACAAACTAATAAGCATGGAAAGCAGACTTAGCCAAGCAAAAAACCGAATCTCAGAACTTGAAGACCAACATATAGAACTAAACTAAACTGTCAAAAACATAAAAAAGAAGCTTAAAAGGACAGAACAAAACCTTCAAGACATGAGCGACTACTTCAAGAGAATGAACCTAAAAGTAATTGGCCTTCCTGAGACAGAAAGAGAGACACAGACCACCCTGGAACAAACATTCCACAGAATTATTCAAGAAAACTTTCCTTACTTCATTAACGATGTGAAAATTCAAACACAAGAAATTCAGAGAACCCCACAAGACAACAAATGAGAAGATCAACTCCTAGGCACATAATAATTCACCTGAATAAAGTAGGTATAAAAGAAAAAAATTCTAAAAACAGCAAGAGAAAAAGGTCAGACTACCTACCAGGGAAGACCAATCAGATAGCAGAAGATTTATCTACAGAAACCCTTCAGGCTAGGAGATCTTTGAGTCCAATATTCAAAGTTCTCAAAGATAAACAATTTCAACCAAGAATAACCTATCCAGCCAAGTTAAGCTTCGTCAGTGAGGGAGAATTAAAATCTTTCCCAGACATCCAATTCCTAAGAACTTATGCTGCCTCCAGACCAACCCTACAAGAAACTCTTAAGAAAGTATTAAACACAGAAGAAAAGGGAAAAAGAACAACAATGTTCCTCACAAGAGTGCAGGAAAAAGTTGAAAACACACATGAACCAACCCAAAAAACCAAAAGAAAGACAACAAACAAACAAGTACAACAACAACTCCATAAGAACATCATGATAAAAATAAACCCTCAGATTTCAGTAATTAGCCTGAATGTGAATGGACTAAACGCACCACTGAAAAGACACAAAATGGCAAAATGGATAAAATATCATGAGGCAACAATATATTGTCTCCAAGAGACTCATCTCACCAGAAAGGACACTCACAGACTCAAAGTAAGAGGATGAGAAACAAATTTTCAGGTGAACGGAACACAAAAGAAAGCTGGAGTTGCAATCTTAATCTAAGACAAAATACCCTTTAAGCTATCAAAAATCAAAAAAGATGAAGAAGACCATTATATAATGATAAAAGGTTCAATCCATCAATAAGAAATATCCATCCTAAACATATATGCACTTAATACAGGAGCACCAATATTTGTAATGCAGCTTCTAGGCAAACTTAAAAAAGAGATTGACTCTAACGCTATCATAGCAGGAGACTTTAATACCCCACTCACAACCCTGGACAGATCATCAAGACAAGAAATCAGCAAGGACATCCAGAACCCCAATGAGACTCTTGAACAAATGGACTTAATTGATACTTATAGAACACTCCAACCAAAGACCACAGAATATACATTCTACTCACCACCACATGGAACGTACTCCAAGGTCGACTAAATGGCCATAAATCAAACATAAACAAATTTCATAAGATTGAAATCTTGCCATGCAACTTTTTAGACCAAAGTGGAATAAAAATAAATATCAACACCAACAAAATTTCTCCAAAACCCGCAAAGACATGATTACTAAACAGCATGATGCTGAACAATGACTGGGTCAACACTGAAATCAAAGAAGAAATTGAAAGATTCCTGGAAACAATTGAAAATATAGAAACATCTTACCAAAACCTCTGGGATGCCATGGAATCAGTTTTAAGACAAGAATTTATACCTCTACGAGCACACATCAAGAAAATGGAAAGATCACAAGTGGAGAGCCTAACAAACCACCTAAGGGAGCTGGAAAGAGAAGACCACCAAAACCACAACTTTAACAGAAGAATCCAAATCACAAAAATAAGAGCACAAATACAGGACACAGAAGACAAAAATATCATAGAAAATATCAACAAAACAAAAAACTGGTTCTTTGAAAGAATTAATAAGATTGATGGATCCCCTAGCCAGACTGACCAAGAAAAAGAGAGAAAAAGCCCAAATAAACACAATCAGTAATACAAAAGATCAAATCACAACTGACCCCAAAGAAATACAAAAGATTATCAGAGATTATTATGTACACCTATATGGAAATCAACTTGGTAACCTAGATGAAATGGAAGACTTTCTGACATCACACAACCTATCAAAGTTGAAAAAAGAAGACATTGAGACACTGAATAGACCAATACCAACCCAGGAAATTGACTCTGTCATACGAAAACTAGCTACCAAAAAAAGCCCTGGGCCGGATGGCTTTCCAACAGAATTCTACAAAACATACATGGAAAAGTTAATACCAATCCTATTGAAAGTATTCCAGGAAATTTAGAAAGATGGAATTCTCCCCAAATCATTTTTTGAAGGTAACATTACAGAGATACCCAAAGTGGGTAAAGATACAACAAAGAAAGAGAATTACAGGCCAATATCCCTTATTAACATAGATGTAAAAATCCTCAACAAAATTCTAGCAAATTGGATCCAAAAGCACATCTCAAAAATCATCCACCATGACCAAGTAGGCTTCATCCCCAGGATGCAGGGCTGGTTCAACATTTGCAAGACCATAAATGTAATTAAATACATCAACAGATGTAAAAACAAGAACCACATGATTATCTCATTAGATGCAGAAAAAGCTTTTGATAAAATTCAGCATCACTTTTTGATAAAAACCCTCAAACACCTAGGCATGGAAGGAACATACCTCAAAATAGTAAGTGCCATCTATGAAAAACCCACCACTGACATATTGCTAAATGGACAGAAACTAGAAACATTTGCCCTGAAATTGGAAACAAGACAAGGCTGCCCACTCTCACCCCTCTTGTTCAATATTATGTTGGAAGTCCTAGCCTAGGCAATTAGACAAGAGAAGAAAATCAGGAGTATCCAAATAGGAAAAGAGGAAGTCAAGTTATCCCTCTTTGCTGATGATATGATCCTATACCTTGAAAATCCAAGAGAATCTGTCAAAAACCTGCTGACACTGATAAAGGACTTTGGCAAAGTCTCAGGGTACAAAATAAACATGCAAAAGTCAGTTGCATTCCTATATAACAATAACAAGCAAGCAGAGACCCAAATAAAAAGCACAATCCCATTCACAATAGCCACCAAATAAATGAAATACCTCGGCATCTTCCTAACCAGAGAAGTGAAAGACCTTTACAATGAAAATTACAAAACACTTCTCAAAGAAATCCAAGAAGACACAAACAAATGGAAAAATATACCATGATCATGGACAGGAAGAATCAACATAGTTAAAGTCTCCATCCTACCAAAGGCAATCTACAGATTCGACGCAATACCCATTAAGTTACCAACATCATTCTTCTTAGACCTGTAAATGACAATACAAACATCTTTATACTTGCATTCTAAGGCATGAGTTTCTCTCTGGCAGCAGTTCTCAAAGAGTGATCCAGGGACCGCTGGGGGTCTC
>CAUYQG010041288.1:0-35603 GCA_963574415.1 Tarsius wallacei | reverse complement strand
ATGTCTTCTTTTACTTAGATTTTTAAGTTCCTTGAAAGCAAAATCTACTGCACATAAGCATAAAAAATACTGGTAAAATCAGAGACTATTAAACTGTTGTCTGAGAATAAAAACTCTATAAACGTCTCACCTTTTTTTTTTGAGTTGGAGTCTCACTCTGTCACCCAGAAGACTGGAGTACAGTGGCCGCTCCCAGCCACTGCAGCCTTGACCTGCTGGGCTCCGGCGATCCTTCCACCTCAGCCTTCCAAGTAGCTGGAACTACAGACATGCAGGTGTGCGCTACCACACCCGGCTAATTTTTTTTTTATTTATTGTAGAGATGAGGTCTCACCAAGTTGCCCAGGCGGGTCTTGAACCCGCGGGCTCAGGCAATCCACTCACCTCGGCCTCCCAAAGTGCTGGGATTACAGGCAGAGCCACCGAGCCTGGCCCACGTCTCACCTTTTAATAACACTTTATCATTAAGAGATAGAAGTCAGCTTAATAAATACCCAAATTTTTGGTAGTGATGTTCCCTATATTAGTACTGATTTAGTTCTATCAAACTACTAACATCAATTTTCACAGAATAGAAAAAACAATTCTAAAATTCATATGGAACCAAAAAGGAGACAGAATCGCCAAAGCAATCCTAAGCAAAATGAACTGGAGGCATCACATTACCTGACTTCAAATTATACTACAAAGCTGTAGTTACCCAAACAGCATGGTACTGGTACAAGAGCAGACAGACACATGGGCCAATGGAACAGAATAGAGATTCCAGAAATGAATCCAAATACCTACAACCAACTGATCTTTGACACAGCAGACAAAAACATACACTGGCAAAAGGACTATTCAAGAAATGGTTGCATGTTCAAGAAAATTGGATAGCTACATGCAGAAAAATGAAACTTGCTCCTTATCTCTCCCAATATACAAAAATTAAGTCAAGATAGACTAAAGACTTAAAGACTGCAAACCATAAAAATCCTAGAAGAAAACCTAGGAAAAAATTGTATGGACATCAACCTAAACAAAGAATTTATGGCTAAAATCCCAAAAGTAAATGCAACAAAAACAAAAATAAGTGGGACTTAATTAAACAAAAAGGCTTCTGCACAGCCAATAAATAATCAACAGAGCAAATAGGCAACCTACAGAATGGGAGAAGATATTCACAACCTATACATGTGACAAAGGGCTAATATCCAGAATCTACAATGAACTCACACAAATCAGCAAGAAAAAAAGCAAATAATCTCATTAAAAAGTGAGAAAATGACATGAACAGACATCTCTCAATAAGATGATACACAAATGGCAGACAAACATGAAAAATTGCTCAGCATCACTAATCATCGGGGAAATGCAAATCAAAACCACAATGAGACACCACCTTACACCTGTCAGAATAGCCAATAAGAAATTAAAAAAAGGCTGGGCTTGGTGGCTCAGCCTGTAATTCCAGCACTTTGGGGTGCTGAGCAAGTGAATTGCCTGAGCCTGCAGGTTCATGACCAGCCTGGGCAACTTGGCAAGACCTCATCTCTACAATAAATCCAAAATTAGCAAGCGTGGTAGCGCGTGTCTGTAGTTCTGGCTACTTAGAAGGCTGAGGTGGAAGGATAGCCTGAGCCCAGCAGGTCGACGCTGGGTTGGCCGTGAGCATGCCACTGCACTCTAGCCTGGGTGACAGAGTGAGACTCCAACTCACTGTACCTGCATGTTCATCACAGCACAAGTCACAGTTACAAAGATGTGGAATCAACCTAAATGCCCATCAACTGATCAGTGGATCATGGAAATGTGATCTATATATACTACAGAATACTACTCAGCCATCAAAAATAATGAAATACATACTGTCTTTTGCAGCAACTTAGATGGAATTGGAGAACATCAACCTAAGTGAACTAATGCAGGAACAGAAAATCAAACACTGCATGTTCTCACTTATAATGGGAGCTAAACTAAGGATCTGCAAAGGCAGAGATAATTGTGTAAGGGACACTGGAGACTCAGAAGAAGAAGAGGGAGAGGGAGAAGGGGTGGAGGAATGGAAAATCACCTATTGGTACAGGGGAGGGGGGAGATGCGCTTAAACCCCAGACTTCTTCACCACTAAACAATACAACCACATAACCAAAAACCATTTGTACCCCTAAAGCTATTACAATTTAAAAAAAAAAAAGAAAAAACAAGTTTATACTTCTTTCAAATGTACGACTGTGACAAAAGAAATCTTATGCTCCCTAACAGAGGAAAACCTGGACTTAAACAAACCAAAATAAGAAAAAGAAGGGAGGGGGTGGGGGAAGGGAGAGCTCAAATGGCCAGTAATCGAGGGTTAATTTTTTTTTTTTAAGTAAGCATTCCACACATATACTCACACTCAAGTTGTCCTGACAAGTTCCCGTTTTGGAAGGAAGCAAAAGGGAATCGATATCTCCCTCCAAAGCAGTTAGAGAAAGTCACTATCCCAGGATACACTATCCCATCTCACATAGGTCAAAAAGGTATTTATTTATATATATATATATATATATTTTTTTTTTTTTTTTTGAAATTTACAGGAACAAACACATATCCCTACCTCCCTCATCAGATGTTCAAAGAGAAGATGCAGGTGCGATCCCTTGTCAGTTTCAATTACATCAGTGTGAGATGTGTAAGAGACTGTGAGAAGCTGAAACAGATCATCAAGAACTTTGCCTCTTTCAGCCCTCGTTTCTGTAACCCTTCTTACTCCATCTCCATGAAATAATAATCTGCAATCCATTATATTCCCAAAAAAAAAAAAACAAAAACCTAAAATCCAAAACACTTCTTGTCCCAAGCATTCCAGACGAGCTATGCTTGACCTAACTCTTACATCGATGTGCTATGGTTTGAATGTGCACCTAAAATTTTTATATTGAAACAATTGAAAATATGACTGTATTAAAAGATGACCCTGGGAAGGTGATTAAGCCACTGCCCTCACGAATGGGACTGGCACCTACACATACAAAAGAGGTATGGGGAGGCAGAACTTTCAGGGGATGAACTAGGATATTTGGTGGAAGAAATCTCTATTCAACATGTTGAGGGTGCTGAATGGCTTCTCGTTTGTAGTAAAATATGAAAAGAGAAAAGAATTAAGACAAAATTTACAATCAAAAGGGAAGCAGAACTCAAAGATTCAGAAAACCCTCAGCCTGGCAAGGTTGTAAAGACTAAAAGGGGTATTGGAGGAGAATATCAAGGATGTGACCTTTTGACAAGGCGCTTAGTCTAGACAGAAGCCAGTTGCTATTCATCAAGACAGTGGAAGAAAAGCCCAATAGCATTTTGGACAGCTTTAAGACCGCCACTCTCATGACAGGCCCAGAATGCCAGGGTCTTGAAGGTGGAACTGTTTTCCAGAGAAAGGCCCAGCTGCCCAGGGCTATCTAAAGTCACATTCTTCGATGAGGCTCCTAGGCCATTCCAGTCATGGCTCAGTGGGGTCATGTGTGACTCAGGCTGCCATTATGCAGTGTCTACCCCATAAACCATGGTGATGTTCACAGGGGCACACAGCGCACTCGGACATGACTATTCCCAGCTAGATTGCAAAGGAATCCTCAGAAAGCCTCAGGGTCCAGGCAGAGAACGGCCCAAAGTGCAGGCGCCAGGAAAGCTCCTGCCAGTCTAGTGGAGCTCTGTAGACAGGGGTGTCCCCTGGAGACCCCAGAATTGTGGAGCCACAAGTGCACAAAACAGCCTAGGAGAGCCAGGGAAACCAATACCTGTGAGAGCTGCCCCAGAAGAAGTCATGGGGATGGGGCTCCCTGGAGCCTCGGGGACCCCCATTTAGAAGGCAGGACGTGGGGATAAAGAAGATGATTCTCAAGCCTCCACATTTCCCACTGCTTGCCTCTCGGAGTTGTGTACTTTCTTGGACCAGTTTCCCTTTCTTCTTTCCTACTTCTCCCTTTTGGAATGGAAATGGCCATCCTGTGTCTGGCCTACGTTTTGGAAGTACAGAACTTGATTGATTTCCCAGGCTCACAGCCAGAGAGCAATATGCTTCCTTGCCTGGAGTCTTATCCAAGTATCTGTTTAGATGAGAGTCTAGACGTTGGACTTTTGAGTTGGTGCTGGAAGAGTTAAGACTTGAGACTATAGAGATGGAATTATTGTATTCTGCATGTGAGAAAGACATGAATCTGGGGAGCCAGGGACAGAATGACATGTTCCAAATGTGTACCCCAAAATTCATGTGCCAAAACTTAATGTGACAGTATTAAGAGGTGGGGCCTTTAGAAGGTGATGAAGTCATGAGGACGGAGCCCTCATGGACAGGATTAGTATCTTATAAAAGAGAAAGGAAACTGCTAAACCCTTCCATCATGTGAGCATGCAGCAACAAGGCACCATGGTGATGCACAGACAGCAGTGTCACCGGACACCGAACAGGCCTGTACCAGACACTGAACCTGCCCACACCTTGACCTTTCAACCTTCCAGCTGCCAGAACTGTGAGAAATAAATTCCTGTTCTTAATAAATTACTCAGTCTTGAGTATTTTGTTACAGCTGCAAAAACGAACTAAGGCATAGTCATCAACTGAACAATCCCTATGTAGATATGAATTTCGGTCTGAGTAACAAAAGTGGCAAGGCTGCTGTTCTTGTCCTCTTATGGTTATGTGAACTGGCATTTAGAGATATTAGACAGCGTGCCCAAAGTCACAACACTAATAAGCGGTCCAATCAACAGCATTTCCATAAAAAAAAAAAAAAAAAAAACACAAAGAGATAAAAACTTTGGATCAAGGGACCTTAACAGTACCTAAAAAAAAAAGAATCAGGACTTCTACATCTGTCAGGAGTTACGCCACTAAATATTAGCAGATAAACATAGACAATAAAAGCCTACTTTTTAAAAAAGACCTCACAGCTTAATAAATCTTCTTCAGACTCGCCTCTCTTTCATTTTTTGACACAGAGTCTCACTCTGTCACCCAGGCTGGAGTGCAGTGGTGAGATCACAGCTCACGTCAGCCTCAAAGTCCTTGGCTAAAGCAATCCTCCGCCTCAGCCACAAGCAGCTAATTTCTTTTTTCTGAGTAGAGACAGGGTCTTGCTATGTTGCCCAGGCTGATCTCAAACTCCTAGGCTCAAGCAATCCTCCTACTTGGCTTCTCAAAATGCTGGAATTGTAGGCATGAGCCACCGTGCCCAGCCATCATTTCATCTGAAAAAGGAAGCAACACCATCTCACTCACAAGGTTACAGTGAAGAATCAAGTGAAGTAACCTACACCAAGTGTCCAGCATCTTGCCTCACAGGTAATCACAAATACTATTTTTTAAAAAAATTTTTGAGTTGAAGTCTCACTCTATCACCCAGGCTGGAGTGCAGTGGCATACTCACGGCCACCGCAGCCTCGACCTGCTAGGATCAGGCGATCCTTCTGCCTCAGTCTTCCCAGTAGCCAGAACTACAGGCGCAAGCCACCACACCCAGCTAATTTTTTTATTTATTGTAGAGATGAGGTCTTGCCAAGTTGCCCAGGCTGGTCTCGAATCCCTGGACTCAGATAACCTTCTCACCTCTTCCTTCCAAAGTGCTGGGATTACAGGCGTGAACCACTGCACTCGGCTACCATTTTTTTTCTTACTCCTTCTCTAGAAAGTATTTCCCAATTACTCCAAGCCATTAAAACCTCCCCGTCTTAAGATGCTGCTTATATCATTCAGTTGGCCAAAAAAACTGCATTTTGACCTATCTTTTATTACTGTCTTCAACTACAGTACTCAAAAAAAAAAAAAAAAAAAAAAGAATTTAAAGGTTTGAGTTGGAGTCTCACCCTGTCTCCCAGACCGGAGTGCAGTGGCCGCTCCCGGCCACCACAGCCTCGACCTGCTGGGCTCCGGCGATCCTTCCGCCTCAGCCTTCCAAGTAGCTAGAACTACAGGCGCGCGCTACCACGCCCGGCTGATTTTTTATTTGTTGTAGAGATGAGGTCTCGCCAAGTTGCCCAGGTGGGTCTGGAACCCACGGGCTCAGGCAATCCACTCATCTCAGCCTCCCAAGGCTGAGCCACCGAGCCCGGCTTTGCTGGCATTTCTAATACACACAACTAGAAAGTGCTTTTCTTGGTCTGGGTGTCCTAGAAGCAGAGCCTGAGACATGAAATCTTCTTCAAGTGTTTTATTGAGGGAGAGTTCTCATGAGACGGGGAGAAAGGCTGAGGAAGGATGTGTCTTGATGGAGACTCAGTGTTGTTGAATCCCACACATGCACTGCAGAGTTGACCTACTATAAAACAAGCCCATTATTTTGCACCTACATTCCAATTAGTCATTGGCCAAGATCTGTTAATGAGCTGAGGAGGGGAAGGGGTTATGTCCTTCTAAGTAAGGGGCTCCCATTGGGCAATTCTCCAGAGAAGGGGCGGATATGAGATGTTGTCAGCTGGCCAAGGAAATCTGGGTGAGAAACACCATATCCACTCCAGGAACCAAACCTGCTTGAGACAGATTTGGTTCTAGAAGTCAGTTTTTAACCTCTGTACCATGTGTGGATGCATGAGGTATCAATTAATTTCTGCAAATACCAACTTCACAACAAGAACACAAACACTAACAATGGTAAACGCTACCAATATTACTGATGTCATTGATGTCTTAGAGTGCACTCCTAGATTAAAGAAAACTCCAGAGACAAGACCATCCAGTGCAGTTGCTGCTTGATTCTGGAATGCAAAATGCTATACGGGATGTTATTAGAACAATGGAGGAAAACTGGAAACAGGCTATCAGTCAGATGATACTATATCAGTTCAAACTACTCAAGCCTGACGATGTCTAAGGAAGTTCTCGCAGAAACACTTAGCAGTGAGAGTCACGATGGCTACACTTTTTTTTTTTTTTAGTAGGAGTCTCACTCTGTCGTCCAGGCTAGAGTGTGGTGGCACACTCACGGCCACTGCAGCCTCGGCCTGTTGGGCTCAGGTGATCCTTCCACCTCAGCCTTCCAAGTAGCTGTAACCACAGGCATGTGCCACCATGCCCGGATAATTCTTTTGGTTTATTGTAGAGACGAGGTCTTGCCAAGTTGCCCAGGATGGTCTTGAACCCCTGGGTTCAGGTAATCCTTCTCTCCTTCGCCTCCCAAAGTGCAGAGATTACCAGTGTGAACCACTGTGCCTCGCTATCTTTTTTTTTTTTTTAATTAAGTAGAGATGGGAACTCACTATGTTGCTAAGGCATTCACCTGCAGCACTGCCAGTACTGGGTTTTATTGCAGTTGATACTTTTCATTTTTCTTTATTATTAATTTTTTTTTTTTTGCTATTAGGTGTAACAATTACAGAAATTTCCTGCTCATCTTATAGAAGAGGACGCAGAAGCTGAGAGAGGAGGAAGGCATGGCACAGGACCTTCAAGTCAGGCTGCAGCCAAGGTAGAATCAGTTCTGAGTCCCTCTACCCACAGTTTGGCCGACTCGTTCTGCTTTCTCCTTCATGAGCAGCCAATGGGCTCACCAAACACGAGAAGCCCAGAATATGCCAGAACTTGTCCTGGATATCTACCTACAAAGGACAATGCCAGACCTTTTAGCACGTGGGTGGGGCTTTCTCCATGGAGATAAACACTTCCCCAAGTGTAAATACTTCCTCTATGAAGAGGAAACTCCAAGAAATCACTTTTTTACCTTTGATACTTCCTTAATAATGAGAGAAACAAGTATTTATCTTTCTTATCCCAGCCCTGAATCCTCCCTCCGTCTCTGCCCTAATCACTATGGGCTGTGACTGTCCCCATCTGTCTCTCTGTCTCTAATTCCTGAGTGTGACCCTACACAGGGTCTGGTCCACACAAGAATAGGTTAGGGAGGGTCAAGACCCTCTGATCCCACTTGTCTTCAAAGGTTTCAAAGATTCTCTATTTTGTTTTTTTGTTTCCTAGTGTTTTCTTTTCTTTTTTTTTTTTTTGAGTTGGAGTCTCACTCTGTCACCCAGACTGGAGTGCAGTGGCACGCTCCCGGTCACTGCAGCCTTGACCTGCTGGGCTCTGGTGATCCTTCCACCTCAGCCTTCCATGTAGCCGGAACTACAGGCGTGCGCTACCATGCCCGGCTAATTTTTTTTTTTTTGGATTTATTGTAAAGATGAGGTCTCGCCAAGTTTCCCGGGTGGGTCTCAAACCTGCAGGCGCAGGCAATCCACTCATCTCGGCCTCCCAAGATGCTGGGATTACAGGCTGAGCCACCGAGCCTGGCCTCCTAATGTTTTCATTTTGAAAATTCTCAAACTTAAAGAGTAGCACAAGAATGGTACATATACATGATGGAATACTACGCAGCCATAAAAAAGAACAAAATCATGAACTTCGCAGCAACCTGGATGGAACTAGAGTCAATAATACTGAGTGACCTCTCACAGAAACAAAGATCTGAGTATCACATATTCTCACTCATATAGCTGACCTTGAACATCCATCGTAATACTATAAGAAAAGGACTGACAGTAGTGGGAAACTATGGGGTGGGGAGGGGAAGGGAGGTGGGATTAGCGGTAGTCATTATCTGTCTGGGGACGGGGAGACACCCCTTATCAACAAGGGTGCCTGAACGAAACATGCTTGTATACATAACCCTTAACTGTACCCCACAATATCAAAATAAAAAATATTTAAAGAAAGAATAGTACAATGAACACTTGTATCCCCGTCACTGAATTTATCAATTATTAACTTTAACAAATGCTTTAAAAATAGTCTTGAATTCTAAGATAAGTTGTGGAAAGATTGAGTTTGGCAGTTCACACCTATAATCTCAGCACTTTGGGAGGCCAAGGTGGGAAGATCACTTGAAGCCAGGAGTTCAAGACGAGCCTGGACAACATAGTGAGACCCCCGTCTCTACGTAATTTAAACAGCAACAACAAAAAAGTTGTAGCCATTGTGACTCTCACCACTAAGTGCTTCAGCAAAAACTTCCTTAAGACCATTAATCAGACCTGGTGTTGACTAATAGTCCATTTCCAGTTTTCCTCATTTGTGTCAATAACATCCTTCATAGTGTTTTCCAGGATTAAGCAGTGACTAGCTGGCTGATCTTGTCTCTGGAGTCTTCTTTAATCTAGTCTTTCGTTTCCTTTACTGTCATCGAAAGCAACATTCTACTTGGCCATGTCCAACTGTTTCCTTATGAGTAGAGTCATTTTGATGGTCTTTGGCAATGTTTTCCCTGGGTGATGCGTGTGACTCCGGGAGGCCTTTAATGCCTGTTTGGCAAATTCTTGGCTAATTAACAAGTAAGCTGGGGTGAACCATGGAGGCCATATGGACATCCTATTCCCCACGACAAGACTCTTCAGCCTCCTTATACACATTGTACCTGTACTAGTTCCAGAAAATTCTGCCTTATCACAGCAAATCACATGAAGCTTTGGTTCAGCTCCCCACTGCTCAGCTCTGCCCATCATGTGAAGACCTTCCACCCAGGCAGCTCAGCCCTCTCCAAGTTATTCTAATCTACTTCAAGGAGGGGAAAACTGAGCCCTAGGAAAGAGAAGTAACATTTGGGTCACAAATCTAGAAAATGGCAGCCATAGGCAGGAACCAGGCCTTCAAGGCAGCCTATGCTCTTTTCTGTGACACACAGCACACCCAAGGGGCCCAACAGTCATCAGAATGGTTAGTTTCCAATCTCTTTATCTGCCAAGATTCTAGTTTTCTCCAGCTAAGACAAATTATTCATATGGCAAACTGATTTGAATTTAAGTAATAGGACTTTGAGTTATAAATAGAAGGATCTTTGACACTTAACAAAAAGTTACACTTACATATATTTCAGACCTTTATGTGCTCACCAGAGGAGTGAAAGCAAATAAAAATAATAAAACACAATGCTGGCATTGCTGTGCACTTTTCTCCTTGAGTATTGGTGGTATTACAGGTTACATGAACCCATGGGAAGCTAATCTGGCATTAGGCCATCAAAGTCCTTTTACCTGGAGTTCCACATGGAAAAAAATTCTATAAAGTGTATGAGGATAAGGGGAGCCATGATGCTTGGGAACTGTGTGGGCTTTGAGCAAAGAGGCTGATATTCTAGACATGTCATAGTTTCACTCTGATCAGAACAAGGTACTTCTTCTTTCTAGCCTTCCATCCCCTTCTGTAAAATGAGGCATGACTTTCTTTTCCTTCTTTCTTTCTTTCTTTCTTTCTTTTTTTTTTTTTGAATAGGAGTCTCACTCTGTTGCCCAGACTGGAATGCAGTGACATGCTCACGGCCATCCAAACCTCAGCCTGCTGGGCTCAGGCAATCCTTCCACCTCAGCCTTCCAAGTAGCTAGAACCAGAGGCATGCGCCACCATGTTCGGCTAATTTTTTGATTTACTGTAGAGATGAAGTCTCGTCAAGTTGCCCAGGCTGGTCTCAAACTTGTGGACTCAGGCAATCCATCGCCTTTGCCTCCCAAAATGGATTACAGGTGGGATCCACTGCACCTGGCAGAGGCATGATTTTCAATCTCTTCAGCACATAGGAAAAAGAAATAGAAAAAGATAACTTAATGCTGGCAGGGCTGGAACTAACACCTTAGAATTACTGGAGAGAGTGGACCTAGCACTGTGGAGACAGCCATCTTTCCTGGGAGCCACCAGGCAACATATGACTATGGCGGATTCACCTGGAAACATTGCTTTCTTACTCAACCTCCATCAATAAAGTCTATTTGTCAGGCACAATTATTTCAAGATAATTACAATTGATTTTTCTTTAAGTAAAAGAAATGCAGGAATGAGATTGGATTGCTGAGTGGCACATGCTAGGTGTGTACTAAAGTTGTAAGAAGCTGCCAGACTATTTTCCACAATGGTTGCACCATTTTACACTCCCACCAGCACTTCTGGTTCCTCCACATCCTTGCCAACACTTGATATAGTCACTCTTTTTAAATTTTAGCCATTCTGCCAGGTGCGGTGGCTCATGCCTGTTATCCCAGCATGTTGGGAGGCCGAGGCAGGAGGATTGCCTGAGCCCAGAGGTTCAAGACCAGCCTGGGCAACTTGGTGAGACCTCGTCTCTACAATAAATCAAAAAATTAGTCAGGCGTGGTAGCACATGCCTGTAGTTCCAGCTACTTGGAAGGCTGAGGTGGAAGGATCACCTGAGCCCAGCAGGTCGAGGCTATGGTGGCTGTAAGAGTGCCATTGCACTCCAGCCTGGGTAACAGAGTGAGACTCCAACTCGAAAGAAAGAAAGAAAGAAAGAGAGAGAGAGAGAGAGAGAGAAAGAAAGAAAGAAAGAAAGAAAGAAAGAAAGAAAGAAAAGTTCTCACTCACAAGCAGACCTTGAACAATTATCGTAATACTGTAAGAAAAAGATTGGCAGTAGCGGGAAACGGCCAGGAGGGGGGCAGGGAAGCGGGATTGGCATGTAACGGGTGTCTGCCTGGGATGGGGGGGGCGCACCTCATCAACAAGGGTAGCTACATAATGAACAACTAACCCTGAATTGTACCCCACATCTTTAAAATAAAAAAATTAAAAGTTAAAAATAAATAAATTTTAGCCATTTTAATAGTTCTGCAGTGATATTCATTGTGGTTTTCTTCTGATGATGTCAAGGCTCTTTTCCTGTCCTTATTTGCCATCCAGTATCTTCTTGGTGAGGCACCTGTTCAGATCTTCTGCCCACTTTTCGCGGTTTTCTTGTCACTGATTTATAAGCATTCTTGGCATATTTGAGTTGCAAGTCTTTTGCTCGATAGATGCTTTGCAAGTGTTTTCTCCCGGAAATGAAGACATATGTCCACACAGAGAATTATACATGATATGTTCATAATAGCTTTATTTGTAATAGCCCCCGATGGGAAACAGCCAATCAAATTGTGGTATACAATAGAATGCTACTCAGCCATAGATAGGAATGACCTGTTGATACATGCAACAATGTGAACGTCAAAATAGTGATGCCGAGTCTAACGTTTTTGAGGTTCATCCATGCTGTAGCATGTATCAGAACTTTCTTCCTTTTTATGGATGAATAATATTCTGGTATATATGTACCACATTTGGTTATCGGTTCATCTGTTGATGGACATTTGGGCTGTTTCCATCTCTTAGCTACTATGAATAGCACTGCTACAGGCATGTATGCACATGCATTTGTTTGAGTAGCAGTTTTCAATACTTTTATGTTTTTATATATGTGGAAGGAGAAGACGTCAGACACCAGCTGGGTGTGGTGGTTCATGACTATAATCCCAGCACTTTGGGAGGCGGAAATGAGAGGATTGCCTGAGCCCGTGGGTCTGAGACCAGCCTGGGCAACTTGACAAGACCCCATCTCTACAAGAAATCAAAAAATTAGCTGGGCATGGTGGCGCATGCCTGTAGTCTCAGATACTTGGAAGGCTGAGGTGGAGGGATTGCCTGAACCCAGCAGGTCGAGGCTGTGGTGGCCACTGCACTCTAGCCTGGGTGACAGTGTGACTCTGACTCAAAAAAAAAAAGACACTAGACACAAAAGGTCACATACTATATGATCCCATTTATATGAAATACCCAGAATAGATAAATCCATAGAGACAGAATGCAGATCGGTGGTTTCCAGCATCTGGGAGGAGGGAGGAAAGGAAGACAACATCTTCTTGAGGCCAGGGTTCCTTTTGGGGTAACTAAAATGAATGCTTTGGAACTGGATAGAGGTGGTGGCTGTTCACCATTGAGACTGTACTAAATGCCACTGAATTGTTTGCTTTGAAATACTTTGTCATGAGAATTTCACTCACACTAAAAACGCAGTAGTTATGCTGAATGAAAAGCCAGACAAAAAAGAGAACACACTATAGATACCATTTATATAAAATTTGTGAGATTGCAAACAATTTATGATGACAGAAAGAGAATGAGTGCTTGCTTGGGGACTTAGGGAATGAGGTGGCGTGCGAGAGGGAGGGATCACCAAGGTGCCCAAGGAAACTCTTGAGTATGATGGATCTGCACACTGTCTTGATTGGGGTGGTGACACTCTGGAAAATAAAAACATGTCAAAACTCACCCAATTGGACACTTTATATATGTGTGCTGTATTATCTGTCAATGATACCTTGGTAAAGCTGTAATCAAAACATGATATTACAGACAGTCTATGTGGTTCAGGAAAGAGAACATTGTGCCTCTATACTTCCAATTCCAAGAGGGTGGACCCTAGGTATGTGCCCGTCTAGTATGGTGATTACAAAGCTGGCTTTTATTGAGCGCTCACTACGGACTGGGCACTTCCGGTGCACTAACTCATCTAGTCACCTAAATGAGTCCCTTGAACCCGTTGACTATGCTATACTTCCCCACCTCCTGGCCTTTGCACATGATGTGCTCTCTGCCTGAACTCATTCCTGTCCCCTGGCGAGCTCCAGGTTAACTGGAGGTCATTTTCCATGAGATGCTGTTCTTTAGGGAACTCCTGATCCTTCAGTCTAGGTCAGAATCTCAGTAGTATATTGTCATAAGGCTCCATAGTTATTTCTTCTGATTGTTTCTGTTTGTATCATTGCTTTGCCCATTCACTCAAAAGTACCAACCGAGCACTTACCGTCTGCCCTGCACTGGTCTAAGCACTGGAGATACAGCCGTGAAACACACAAAAATCCCAGCCCTGGGAGAGCTGACGTCCTAGTGGGGAAGTTACATAAGAAGCCAAATAGCAACAACATTTATAACAATGATAACGTGTTGCTGGGCGCAGTGGCTCACACCTGTAATGCCAGCTCTTTGGGAGGCAGAGGCAAGAGAATTGCCTGAGCCCCAGGGTTCAAGACCAGGCAGGGCAATTTGGCAAGACCTTGTCTCTATAATAAAAATCAAAAAATTAGCTGGGTGTGATGGTGCACGCCTGTAGTTCCAGATACTTGGAAGGCTGAGGCAGAAGTATCGCCTGAGCCCAGCAGGTCGAAACTGCAGTGGTCATGAGCATGCCACTGCACTCCAGCCAGGGTGACAGAGTGAGACTCTGGCTCAAAAAAAAAAGAGAGATAATAATGTGGTATGGTATGTTAAGACAAAATAAGGCATGGCTGGGTTTGAGTTGGCTTTTCTTTCTTTCAATTTAAAGGTGCTGGCCAGGGAAGTCCTCCCTGAAAAAGCAAAGTCCTCCAGGTAGTGGGAGAGAGCTCTGGAGCTATTTGTGCATGTTTCAGAAGCAGGGGGTGGGGGGAATCATCAGGGCAGGAGCAGAGACAAGGAGGAAAAGGAGAAAGGAGAGGATGTCAGAGAAAGAAAAGCAGATATTGAGGATATCTTGGGATAGCATAAACTCTGGCATCCTGGGGAGCCATGGAGGGTTCCAAGCAGAGGAAGAGGGGTGCAGCTGGTCTGCATTTTGTCAGGAACCTCCCTCTCCTGGTGAGGAGCAAGGACAGTAACTCAGGTGACAGGTGATAGCCCCTCTGGGATGGGAGTGGGGGAAGAAGGGGAGAGTTCCTGGATGAGTTTGGAAAGTGGAGTCAAAGGATTTGCTAAAGGAAGGGACACGGGGAGTGAGAGAAAAAGGAGGCGGGATGACTCCAAGATGGCTGCTATGAGATGGGGAAAAACTCAGGGGGAGCAAACTAAGGTCAGAAAGTTGTTCGGGATCAGAAATCTTAAGGCATCTGAAAATGCCTTGTAGATACTAGTTGCAGAGTAAATGGTTGGGTAGCAGTGATGACGTCCATTGTGTCTCTCTTGTTCTCTGCTCAGTCCCTAGAGACAGCCATGATGAATGACTGGAATCAGCAGATGAGAATGAATCCAACACTCAGAATGTTCCCTGGACATCCCCAATGGTCGGATTTTCTATTCACAAAGACAATACAAAGACACAGAGTTGCTGTGACTTCAGGGCACTTGGCAGTACATTTGTTTTTGCAAATCACGTGAGGGCCTCAGCATAGAATGCTTGTATGTAGTATTATTACACGTATTATTATTGTTACATGCATTTTTGGAAGTAAGTGAGGTTAACCATGAAAGTGCTTTGGTAATAGATAGATTTATAGGACTTTGCCATCACTGCTCCTGGGATGAGAAATTCTGCTTAAGGCATGTTTCTGATACTTTTACCAACAGATAACACCTTTACCTCTGAGCTTCAGTGTCCTCATTTGAAAGTTGTAAAAAATTCCTGCCTTACAGGTGAGAGAGTTTAAAGCCGTGTGTAAAAGGGCCTGCCACCTAGCCAGGAGACACTAGGTTTTAAGACTTGTCTTATCATTCAGGGGAGGGGAGCAAAGAGATGAGGTCTTGCTATGTTGCCCAGGATGGAGAGCAGTGGCTATTCACAGGTATGATCCCCTTACTAATCTGCAAGAGAGTTTTGACCTGCTCCCTTTCCGAATTGGGCTGGTTCAGCCCTTACCCTAGGTAGCCTGGTGGTCCTCAGCTCCCAGGTCACCATATTGATGCTGTATTTAATGTGGCCACAAGGTCAGCATAGTGCACTTCAGCCCAGAACTCCTTGGCTCAAGCAATCCTCCCACCTCAGCCTCCTGAAGAGCTGTGATTACAGGCATACAACACCTCTCCCAGAGAAAGCGGAATTTGCTGCTTGCTGTCATCCTAACCTCCACAGTCCGTGTAGTAGCTGGCTCAGGCTGTCATAACAAAATACCACAGACTGGGTGGCTTAAACAAAAGTTTATTTTCTCACACTTCTAGAGCCTGGAAGCTCATGAACAAGAGGTCGGCAGGTTTGGTTTCCTTGGTATGCAGACTGCCGCCTTCTCCCTGTGTCCTCGCATCCTCTTTCTTATGTGTGCACATGCCCTGGCTTCTCTTTGTGTGTTAAAATTTCCTCTTCTTACAAGAATGCCAGTCAGATTGGATTAGGGCCCACCTAATGACCCCATTTTACCTTCCTTCCCTCTTTGAAGGCCCTATCTCCAAAGGGTCACATTTGGAGTTCCTGGGGTTAGGGCCTCAACATAGGAATTTTGGGGGACACAATTCAGCCTATAAGAGCCCCCTCCCCTCAGAAAACTAGATCTCAGTTCCCACAGTCACGGTGTCATCAGGGACACAGACTCATTTCCCAGAATCCCCATTCTCTCAGGGGAGGCACAACATAGCATCAGACATATAAAATATGAGTTTGACCTTGGTTTTTGAGACTCAAGTGTCCAGGCCCTTAGGGAATGAAAAGTATTTACAGGGAAGAACTCTTCTATTGTTGCACCTGGCCTTTGGTGTACTGACCCCATGATTTTCCAAATCTAACTTTTTCTATGATCATAGGACCTAATGACCTTTAATTCTGTGTGTGCAATATTGGGAGGGACCCTCCCCAATTCTTCCCTTCTCTCCTGGATCCGTGCGTATGGCCATGAGTACAGTGGCCTGATGGATGGCCGCTGGTTTAAGTTCACAGCATTTCCTGTTGGATGGTAGGGTATGATCTCCACCTGCAGCCTTGATAAGCCACCCATGAACCATTCCACTATTCTGCGAAGCCCACTGTCTCCATGTACTGGGGCACCTGGAAAGTCCATGGATTGCATGGGAATGAATTAGTTACCTCACTTCCTTAGTTTTAAGATGTGTCCCTGGCCAGGCGTGGTAGCTCAATTCTGTAATCTCAGCACTTTGGGAGGCCAAAGTTAGAGAATTGCCTGAGCCCAGGGGTTCGAGATCAGCCTGGGCAACTTGGTGAGATACCAAAAAAAAAAAAAAAAAATTAGCCAGGTGTGGTGGCTTGCGCCTATAGTTCCGGCTTCTTGGGAAGGCTGAGGTGGAAGGATCGCCTGAGCTCAGCAGGTCGAGGCAGTGGTGGTCTTGAGTGTGCTAATTTACTCCAGCCTGGGCAACAGAGTGAGACTCCAACTCAAAATATAAGTAAGTAAATAAATAAATAAAAGATGTGTCTCCGCCCTGAACATTAGTGCAAGGGAGGGATCGGCAGTTGCTGGGCACTGCTAGGGGAGAGAGGGAAGGGGGTCACGTGACACAAAGGGTACCTAATCCACTACCAGGAGGAGTAAGGGCTGGTTAGAAGCTGAAACTTCACCTACATGTAGCCTACGTATGCAATTAATCCTGACTTGTACCTCACATCTCTATAATAAATATAATTTTTTTTTTTAAAAAGACGTGTTTCCTAGTGAAGCAATACTGCATGGGATGCCATAGCAACAGGAAAGGCACTCTCTAGTCCTGGAATGGCAGTGTTCACAGAAGCACTGAGCCAAGCCCAGAGAAGGCAAATTGGAACCCACAGAGTGTATCAATCCCTATGAGATAAGGCTCGGTTCCCTCCATGATGGAATGTGTCCTGTGTAGTCAGCCTACCTGCAGTGGCCAGATAGTCCCATTGTAAAATGATGCCCTACCAGGAGCTTTGCACTGGTCTCTGCCTGCACTGGGTGGACACTGAGGACATAGGCAGGGCAGCTGGGCCAACTCTGCCCATCTGTTGTGGGTCCATGGCCTCCATCCCAGCGCATGTGGCCATCAGGACTTGGACCCCTGGAGCAAGCACTGATGGGGACAGAGGCTGCCGGACACTGTCCACTCAATGGCAACAACCTCCTCCTCAGAGTATGTGTCTGGGGACATGATGTGGGAACAGAGCAGCTCACGCTCTATGCCCATCGCCAGGGGACATCTGCTTCTCCTCCTTGTTTCAATTTTATCCTTTAATTCTTTTCAAGTCCTTTACCATGTGGCCTGCATGGGTCCATGCAGAAGGGTACCTAATACCATCTTTTCCACAGACGGTGGGCCTCTGACACTCTGCCCACTTGAAAATCTTCCCTACATCTCTCTCTCTCAGGGCCACCTGAGCAGACACTAACATAGCTGCCCACATCTACCTGGGGCCAGCTCACCATAAGAATTCATCCCTAAGTCTGGTCTGCATTTCCTTCTGTGTGGAATTCCTATGAGTCCATAGATGTGGTGGAGGGAGAAGCAGGGAGCAGGTGCCATAGGAATCCAAGTCACCCACTGGGGCATCACCTACGCCCTTGGACTGCTTAGAGATCTGCCTCTGTCTCACCCCTGCTTCTCTACACTGAGGTCCTGGCCCCGCGCCAGCCCCATGATGAGCTGTGTGCTATTAGTGACTTATAAAGCTTTCTACAACTTTTTCACGCAAATCAAATAAGAATTAAGTAAATTGTGGTAAAGCACATACAGCATAATATTTACCATTTTAACCACTTTTAAGTGTACATTCAATGGTATTAAGTACATTTAGATTGTTGTGGAACCATCACCACCCTCTACCCCCCGAATGTTTCCATCTTCCCCAAGTGAGACTTTGTATCCATAATTACAAACTCCTCGTTCCCCCTCCCCCAGCCCCTGGTAACCACCATCCCATTTTCTATCTATGAATTTGACTGTGCAATTCAGGTAAGTGGATCATATAGCATTTGTAACCTTTTGTGTCTGATTACTTCACTTAGCATAATGACCTCAAGGTTTATCTGTGCTATAGCAAGTGTCAGAACTTCCTTCCAACAATATTCCATTGTGTATAGACCACACTTTGTTTACCCTTTCATGGATCGATGGACACTTGGTCTGTTTCCATCTTTTGGCTACTGTGAACAACGTTGCTATGAACAAGGGTATACAAATGTCTGAGTTCCTGCTCTCATCTTTGGTATATATACCTAGAAGCAGAATTGCTGGATCACGTGGCCATTCTATCATTAATCTTTTGCAAAACCACTACAGTGGCTGTACCATTTTACATCCCCACTACACGGTACAAGGCTCCAATATTTCCTCACCAACACTGGTTGTTTCTGTTTTGTTTTTTATAACAGTCCTCCTAATGGGTGAGAAGAGGCATCTCATTGTGGTTTTGATTTGCATTTCCCTCATGATTAGTGATGTTAACCACCACTAATTCTTTTTTTTTTTTTTTTGAGTCAAAGTCTCACTCTGTCACCCAGGCTAGAGTGCAGTGGCACACTAACAGCCACTGCAACCACGACCTGATGGGCTCAGGTGATCCTTCTGCCTCAGCCTTCTAAGAGGCTGAAACTACAGGCATGCACCACCATGTTTGGCTAATTTTTTATTTATTGTTGAGATGAATTCTCGCCATGTTTCCCAGCTTGGTCTCAAACCTGTGGGCTCAGACAATCCTCTTGCCTCTGCCTTCCAAAGTGCTGGGATTGCAGGTGTGAACCACCATGCCCGGCAACAACCACTAATTCTTAGCATAATTATTTTCAGCTTATTGGCTATTTATGAATTATTTTTCCATTTCCCCCTTTATAACGCAAAAGGTAGCACACTATACCCCATTCTGTCTCTTGTTTTTCTCACTTTGAACTTTATCTTGGATGTCTTTCCATGTGGGCAGAGAACATCCCCCATTCTTCTTCACAGCTGCCTGGTATCCCTGGTATAGATCATGGCTCATCACCCAGTCCCTACGGATGCACATCTGGGTCCTTCCCAGTCTTGGCCATCTCCCACACTGTGATGACTAGTGTTGGACATGTGTCATTTCTTGTGTTCTTAATTCCCAGAAGTGGCCTGATTGGTCAGAAGGTGAGTGCATTCACGGGAGGCTGTGACTCCATTCTCAGGAAATATGGGGTCCCTTTTCCTCTCCAGTTGCAGCATCCCCAGCCTGTACAGCACATGGAAGCCCCCACTGAGCACACACCCCTGCTGGGTGCCAGGGACCTGAATACAGACAGACGAGGAGCCTGGACATTATCAGAGCCATAAAGTCCACGGTTAAGTGGAAGAGAGAGGAGAGAGAGAGAGAGACAGAGACAGAGGCAGAGAGACAGAGAGAGAGAGAGAGAAAGGTGGAGAGGGAAAGAGAAAATGATAAAGAACCTGGAGAGAGTCAAAGAGTTACAGTGTGCGGTGGGGAGGAGGGGTGTGGAGATATAAAGAGAGACAGAGAGGGAAGGGGACAAAGACTCCAAGAAGCAGAGATGGAGGGAAGGGGGAGAGGCTCAGAGAGAGAGAGAGAGAGAGAGAGAGAGAGAGAGAGAAATGACAGAGCTAGAGACAGTGAGGTAGAAGGTGAGTTGTAGAGACACAGGCCAGAACTAGGGTGAGAGAAGCAAAGGCCCAGGGCCCAAAGTTAAGGCATGACTCCAAGAATGGGTGCCCCTTAGATTTTGCACCAAGACACCTCACTTGCCTCCCCCCTCATCCTGGCCCTGAGACCCACACAGAGACAGAGAGACAGAAGGAAAGACACAAGGACTAAAAGAGGATCAGAGAGAAGGAGAGGGAGGTACGGAGGCCCCCAAGAGAGACAGACAGACGGAACCACACAAAATAAGGGACAGAGACAAAGGAGAAAAGAGACACAGCAAAAGAGACAAAGGGAGATGGAGAGGTACAGAGTGAGAGACAGAGTGTGATGGAGGAAGAACACTTATCTAAAGATACACAAACGGGAAAAGAGAGAGACAGAAAGAAAGATGGACAGACATGTACGAAGTGAAAGGGAGACAAAGAACTGGAAGACACAGAGATAAAAGGCAAGAATTAAGCAAAAGAGACACGGAGGAAGAGACAAAGACAGAAACAGAGAGCCTGAGTGTGACAGAAAGAAGGAGGAGCACACAGACACAGGCGGCATTCTTCAGGGGTGACCCAATGCTCCACAGGGCCCCTGAGCTGCACCATGGGGAGGTGGCTGAGCACACAGTTGGGATTCAATTCACCATTTCCACGCCTTTGTGACTGTGCAAAATTCAGTCCCCTTTTCTGAGTCTCAGTTTCCATGCTAAAATGGGCATAGATACATTTGCCTCAAAGGGTTGTGGTAAGGGCTGGGCTAGTTGTTTCTCAATGACCACAAGAGTCACTAGCAACTGTGATGAGAGTCAATATTAATTACCATGACAGTTGCCAGTACTTACTATAACAGTCAACACTAATTATCATATACGTCATCATGACTTGGTATAAATCCTCACTCATTATAAGTCAGCATTGCCTCATTCTCTGTGCCCAGCTCTTGTACATTCTTAGCATGGATTATTAATGTAATTGTCACAACAGCCATCTGAGTCAGTGATGTCATCACTATCATCTCTATTTTCCAGAGAAGAGCCTCTGCAAGTAGCAGAGCTGGGGTTCAAACCCAAGTGGCTCCAGGGTCAGGTGTGTCCTTGTGCAGGGCTCTTTCCCGGTGTACCAGGCCACCATGTCCTAAGGACAGTAAGAGTGTCCCAGGCTACAGATAGCTTGGACTAAAACCCAGAGAAGGTAAGCTTTGCTTTTTCCAGCTTCAGAGTTGGGAGTTCAATCTCAGAGACACACACCAGGAGAGGAAACACTTCTTTGCTAAAATCCAGACCTTCTAGGGAATTTATTACAGAAACGGGATGTAGCTTAATTAATTCAAGAGCTGCAAAAGGTTATGTTTTCCATATACTTTTTTTGAACAATGATGTGTTACCTTTTCTGTCCAGTTTTATGCTTCCTTTTCTCTTTGTGCTAACTGAAGAAATTATAAATCTTTGTCTTGAAATTGGAGTCCTTGCAACTGCTGGTGACAGAAATCTTAGCAAGATAGGAAGGAGCAAATGTCCCCTTTTCTTAGAATACATTAGATTCAGTTCTATTCAGTATTCTATAATGGTCCTTGCAAAGATTATTTCTACCAATAGAGTCTTCTAAAACAGCGATCCTCAACGTTTTTGGCACCAGGGATCAGTTTCACGGAAGACTATTTTTCCATGAACATCGGAATGGGGGGAGTGGGGAATCACTGGACATTAGATCCTCATAAGGAGTGTGCAACCTAGATCCTTAGCACGGGCAGTTCATATGCTCCTATGAGAATCTAATGCCGCCACTGACCTGATAGAAGTTGGAGCTCCATTCACCCCCCACTCACCTTCTGCTGTGCCACCTGGTTCCTAACAGGCCATGGGACCAGTAGAGGTCTGCAGCCTGGGGGGTTGGGGACCTCTGCTGTAAAACACCCAGACTGCAGTGACCATCACTCAGTCATGTAAAGGTAACTCTTAACCTCTAAAATTCTGAAATTCTGACTAATTTCCTTACTTAAATCCATAAATCCATTGTCCAGGAAACAATATTTAAATTGACAATTCTGTTTTCTGCCAGACACAAATACTTGTGATGTTTGTTTGTTAATATGGAAAAGGGCCTGTCAGAGAGGGAAAATTTTTCCTTTACCCACTTCTGTTTAGTGTCTGGGAGCCTGTGAATTAAACTATCAAAAGATAGAGTCTCAGGACAAAAGGCACTAAATATTGATTAATACTATTTACATGCTTGGGAATTCACAGAAAATAAGTGAAAGTCAAATAAGTGGTTAGACTTGGGGGCTTATATACCATTTTAACAAAAGAAAGGGATTTGGGGCTTCAAGGGTTGATAAACATGAAGAAGTGACTGGGAAATATATGAGGGAACTAATGAAAGATGAGGGCTGGCCAGGCACGGTGGCTCAACCTGTAATCCCAGCACTTTGGGAGGCCGAGGCGAGAGAATTGCCTGAGTTCAGATGTTCAAGACCAACCTGGGCAACTTGGTGAGACATCGTCTCTACAATAAATCAAGAAATAAACCAGGCGTGGTGGCGTGTGTCTATAGTTTCAGCTACTTGGAAGGCTGAGGTGGACGGAGCAACTGAGCCCAGCAGGTCGAGACTGTGGTGGCAATGAGCATGTCACTGCACTCCAGCCTGGGCGACAAGAGTGAGACTCCAACTCAAAAAAAAAAAAAAGAAAGAAAGAAAGATGAAGCCTGTGTTATAACATCTGTTTATGCGAACTCGATTCCCTGCCTCCAGTGATGAGTTGCTCTTTTCTTTTTGGGTAAGGGGGAAAACCATGCTCTGCTTTCAGACAGATAAGGGGAGGGCAGAGAACTCTTTCTGCATCTGTTGATTCTCAGTTACCTTCAGCATAAAATAACCCTTATACCAAAGTGGCATATTTTGGGGTGACATATCCTGATCCCTTTAGGCCACGGATGAGTCTATGTTTCCCCACATATGTGGTGGTAAGAAAAACCCATGATGCTGCCAGATAGATTTCTTACTTAAATGTAGGGTCTGTTAGTGTGTCTCATTAAGAACCATTAATTAATTCACTGAACATTCCCTGAACCCTTGTTCTGTGCCAAGCCCCAAACTGGATGATACTGAGACCCAAAATGAATCAGACCCATTCCTGCCCTAACACACACACACACCACCACCCTGGCCTAGAAAAGGCACAGACAGAGCAGGGTGCTCAGGCCTGCAGAGCGGTGTGGTGGCTGTGTGAATGGGCTAGGCTGAATGATGTCTCTCCCAGAACTCCTTTCCCTATAGGTTTCCAGTCAGGGTGGCCCCCGAGACCCTTCGACCCAAAGCAGCAGCCATTCTGCATGTTGTGCCGGGAAGGTCTGGGCAGGAGCTTTGGTGGCTCCTGTCCAACTGGTGCACGTGTACTCACTCACCCTGTCAGCCTGCAGCAGCAGTCGAGCCTGAAATTGCTCTTCACCGGGCCTTCCTTCAGCTTCTCCACCTCCTATACCAGGTGTGTGTTTAACTCTGTGACAGAGGCCACTCCTTCAGGTCACCCATACTGCCAACGTAGAGGCAGCAAGAACAGACGCTGGTTCCGGTCTGCCCTGAAGCTCCCACTTTGTACTTGGGGGTCCCAGCGTGCCCTTGCTCTCCCCCTTGGCATTCATCTTAACTTTCCCAGGGTCTGCCCTGCAGACTTCCAGCTCAGATCAGATGCAGAGACCACAGCCCCACAGGTGTCCCTCCACCAGAGACAGATCCTGATAGATCCCACCCTGGGCAGAGCAGATGGACATTTGGAAGTGGATGGGTGAAAATAGCCCACCTGGGTGGGCAGGGAGGGTTCCCAGAGGATTGACACCGTCACTCATGGGCTTCCACATGTTAGTCATTTGAGGTCCACTTCTCCGATTATCTGAGTATCTCTTGCATTATTATATACTCAAAAATTTCCTTAAAACTATTCACTATTTTCATTTAGCTATATCTTGAACAATAATCATGGGATTAATATGCTATTTCCATTTTACTCTAATAAGCACTTAAACAAAAGCATAGCAAGGAACACCTTTAAAAACAGTCAAGTGCAATCCCCTAAAATCATCTCGCATACCTTCCACCACTGGCCATGAAACATAGTTTGGGAATCACTCCCTTAGGCGAGTCTTGGAGGATGAACAGAGGTTTAAAAGGAATCAAATGAAGTGAGGTGGTTCGGCTGAAGGAGCAGGATGAGGAAAGTCCTGGAAGCTGAGAAGGAAGCTGTGTTAGTTACCCACTGCTACACAGCAAATTACCCCACAACCTCGGGGCTTGAAACAGCAATAAATATTTCTTACCTCACAAAGTCTGTGGGTCAGGATCTCCACAGTGGAGTGGCGAGGCTGAGTGGCTGTGACTCGGTGTACCTCATGAGGTTGCAGTCAAGATATCAGCCGGGGCAGTGGCCACTTGAAAATTTTACTGGGTCTAGGGGATCTGCTTTTGAGAAGGCTCACTCACATAGCTGGCAAGTTGGTGCTGGTTGGCTCCTACCCCAGGGTCTTTGCACTTGCTGTTCCCTCTGCCTGGGTGTTCTTTCGTCTTCTCTGTGTATGATTGGCCCCTTCCTATCCTTCAGTTCTTTGACCAAATGCCACTGTCCATGACCTCCATGCCACTGAGTCATCTTCTTCTATAGCAACCCGTTTTCCACCTTTTCATTATAAAAACTACAAACATCCAGAGTAGTTAAATAAACACTGTGAAGAATTTCTGTATCCTCTCATTCTATGGCAATTTTAACATTTTGCCATATTTCTTCTCTTTTTTCCCCCTGCACCACTTCAGAGTAGACTACAGACACCAAGACACCGTACCCTTAAGTACTTCAGAGTGCCTCATCTCAGGATGACCTTTGTCTGCACATCCACAACACCATTAACACACCTGAGAAAATGGACAGTGACCCCTTCACATTGTTTAGTATGTAGTCCGTTTTCTTTCTTTCCTTTTTCTTTTTCCTTTTTTTTTTTTTTTTTTTTAGTCATAGTCTCACTCTGTCACCTGAGCTGGAGTGCAGTGGCACGCTCACAGCCACCGCAGCCTCGACATGCTGGGCTCAGGCAATCCTTCCGCCTCAGCCTTCCAAGTAGCTGGGACTACAGGCATGCACCACCACACCTGGCCAATTTTTCTTGATTTATTGTAGAGACAAGATCTCACCGTGTTGCCCAGACTGGTCTCGAACCTCTGGGCTCAAGCAATCCTTTCATCTCTGCCTCCCAAAGTGCTGAGATTACAGGCGTGAGCCATCGCACCCGGCTATGTCGTCCATTTTCAATCTTCCCCATTGATCTCCAAATGTCTTAAACATACCAAGGGTGCCCCAAAAATGTATACACATGTTAAGACATATTGTTATCTTTATTACTTTTCAAAGCTGAATTGAATTACTGTAGCAACGTGTAATTGCAGAAGTCAAATGTGACTTGTATTCATCTTTTGTTACCAGTATATATTGAGTATTACAATTTTAATGTAGTTTTTTTTTTCTTAAAATGTGTATACATTACTTTGGCATAAAAACACATATCTGTATGTGTTTTTAAAACAGATCTGATCAAGATTTATCCTTTGCACTTGATTACTATGTTTTTTCTTTCTATAACAGTTATTCCCCCAACTATTTTTTTGTGACAGCTAAAGAAAAGAGCAGACCAAAAAGGAGTCAACTCATGTTAAATTTCATGTCTTCAAACCCAAGCCTAAGTTGTTTACAATGGAGATCTGACCTTCCCAGAAATCAGGAGAGAGATGATAGTCAAACCCCATGAAGTCAACTAGATTTGGCTTACATCCCTGTAAAGGAGCATAACCTTGAAACAACCAATTGCCTATTTTTTTCTTTGTTCCTGCTTGCCTCTGATATTTTTCTGCCCATAAATCTCAGCCAATCTATTCTCTCATCAGAGCTCCTATTTTTTTGTAGGCTGGATGCTGCCCAGTTTATGAATCGCTAATAAGAGTCAATTGGATCTTTGAAACTAGACTTTTTGAAATTTTGTTCATTAACATGAGGTAGACTCTTTGGAGACCAGATACATTGTCCTGTAGAATGCCCATATTCTGAAATTATTTCCTTGTGGTGTCATTTAACTAATTTAACTCTAAACCCTCTATTTCCTATAAAGTTGAAAATGAAGCTGGGCATGGTAGCTCACACCTATAATCCCAGTACTTTGGGAGATGGAGGCAAGAGGATTGCCTGAGTCCACAGGTTCAAGACCAGGTTGATTATCAACTCGATACCAGGTGGATCAAGCTAACACCTGAACCCACTGACCAATCTGTAAACCACTGACATAGTCACACAGGCATAATATCTATTTAACCTGCTAAAATGAGCCACTTGATATAATATGAATTAGATTGCATCATCCATGAAGCACTTTTCTTGCCAGAAGAGTGTAACCTGAATTTACTCAAGCTTCAGAATCCATTTTCTCACCTCCACATCCCAAAGTGCTGGGATTATAGGCATGAGCCACCACGCCTGGCTCCTCTGCTTCTTTTTAAAAATATAAACAAATATATTTCCATACAGTATTAGCATTACAGCCCTCTTTGGAAAGTGGTACCATTTTAATATACAACCTTCTACATTTTCTTTATTATTTTTTACCCTTTCATTTTGAAATTTTTCAAACCCATGGAAAAGGTGGAAGAATTATAAAATGAACATCTTTTACTTTTCACCAAGATGTAAACTAGGGAGACTAATACTTAGGATCTAGAAGCTTTGAAAAACACAACTTTCTATTCTAGCTCCATAGACATATAAAAACAGACTCTTCAAAAGACTTATACAGAGAATATTCTCTGACCTAAGTACTATTAAGCTAAAATCAACAAGAGATAACAAGAAAGTCCTTATGCATGGAAATTAAGAAACATAATTCTAAACAAATCATAGATCAAAAGGAAATCACAATAACAATGAAAAATTGGGCCAGGCGCAGTGGCTTACACCAGTAATCCTAGCAGTTTGGGAGGCAGAGGCAAGAGGATTGCCTGAGCCCAGGAGTTCGAGATCAGCTTGGGCAACTTGGCAAGACCACATCTCTACAATAAATCAATCAAAAACTTAGCTGGCATGGCGGCACACACCTGTGGTTCCAGCTACTTGAAAGGCTGAGACGGAAGGATCGCCTGAGCCCAGCAGGTCAAGGCTGCAGAGGCCTGCATTCCAGCCTGGGCAACAGAGTGAGACTCACACTCAAAAAAAAAAAAAAGCAAAAATGAAACCTTGCTCATGCAGCTAAAGGGAAATTTATAGGCATAACAGCATACATCATCAAAGAAAAAAGCGTGAAAATGAATTAGTTGAGTGTGCATCTCAGGAACTTAGACACATAAAAGTAAAATATACACAAAAATAATAGAAAGAGGGAAGTAATATATGTAAGAGCAAACATTACATACAAAACAGAAGCATATAACTGAGTCAATCAGCAAAGCCAACGTTGGCTACTTGGAGACAATTACCAAAACTGATCAAACTTTTATAAGATTAATCCAGGAAGAAGAAAAAAGGCACAAATTGCCAACATGGGGGGAAAAAAAAAAGAGTAGGACAGCGCCCTGGGATCTAAAAACATTAAAAATATAACTTTCAGTGACCAAATTTGAAATGTTCAATGAAATGTACAAGTGTTTAACGAAATGGACAAACACACAGACCAAACTTACTCAAGAGCTTATAGAAAACCCAAATAACCCAATACAATCAAAGAAATTAAATTTGTTCCATGAATAAATGAAAAGAATTGTTATGATTCCCTGTCCTTTCAGAGATGTTGAAACTATGGCTCGGCTGGGCTCGGTGGCTCAGCCTATAATCCCACGCTTTGGGAGGCCGAGGTGAGTGGATTGCCTGAGCCCACGGGTTCGAGACCCGCCTGGGCAACTTGGCGAGACCTCATCTCTACAATAAAAATCAAAAAATTAGCCGGGCGTGGTAGCACGCGCCTGTAATTCCGGCTACTCGGAAGGCTGAGTGGAAGGATCGCCGGAGCCCAGCAGGTCGAGGCTGCGGTGGCCAGGAGCGGCCACTTCACTCCAGTCTGGGCGACAGAGTGAGACTCCAACTCAAAAAAAATAAAGAAACTATGGCTCTACATTGTTCTGGAATCTACCCAAGGTCACACAGCTCTTAGGAAGAGTAGCTCTGAAGACTTTCCCTGTGTAGACCTAAAATCATCCACTTCTCATCTTTTCTCACCACCAATGTTTCAAAAATAGCCTCCTGAATGTGTCTACCCCTGCTCAACTGGGAGGGGCTGAGGCTGATGTCAGGAGGGTGAAAGTGACCAGTCTCCTGGGCCTGCACTCACAGGCTGGGTCAGCAAGTGTCAGCCCAGATGACCCTGGCTAGCCCCTCCAGACTGACCAGTCTATGCTATAAGCCTGAAGCCCTGAAGACACTTCCATTCCCAAGGCCTTGGTCAGAACTTGGTCTGAGAATGGGAAGATTCGGGCGAGACACCTCCTGGAGGAATATTCACCAGGAATTGAGAAAGAAAAAAAACAATTCCTGAGGACAAAGGTTGAATTTCAGGGGAGAAAGCAGAGAGACCAGGATCAAGAGGCCTTGACCGGACCTTGGCCAGGACCTACAGCTACCCGAAGTAGAAGCTGACCCTATCTCCTGGAGGTCAGAGTCAGTACAAACTCTGGGACCATTATGAGGTGAAGGCAGCACGTGGCTGGTGCTCTCCCAAGGACAATGCCCTTATATCATGTGGGGTCAAGAGGGTGGACAGAGATCTCTTAGTGATGTGAGTTCTGGCGCCATCTGATACTGTGACCTGATCTCACCACTGGATATCCAGGAACTTCTCATGAACCAGTGGCTGTCTGGTGCTACCTGATACTGTGACCTAATTCCACTTTCTTAGACTTGCTTGTCCAGAACTTTCTACATACACAATCATGTATCTGCAAATTGGTATAGCTTATTCTCCTTCTTAATAATCCTTGTGTCTCTATTTGTATCTGTAGTGCAGTTTCATTGGCCGACATTTCCAACACAAAATTAAGTAGGAGAGGGCCCAACGCAGTGACTCAAGCCTGTAATCCCAGCACTTTGGGAGGCCGAGGCGAGAGGATTGTCCGAGCCCACAAATTTGAGACCAGACCGGGCAACATGGTGAGACCTCGTCTCTACAATACACCAAAAAATTAGCTGGGTGTGGTAGTGTGCACCTGTAGTTCCGGCTACTTGGAAGGCTGAGGCGGAAGGATCGCTGGAGCCAAGCAGGTTGATGCTGGGGTGGCTGTGAGTGTGCCACTGTACTCCAGCCTGGGCAACAGAGTGAGACTCCAACTCAAAAAAAAAAAAAGTAAGAGCTGTGACAGTGAATATCCTTGTCTTGCTCCTGACTCTGGTGAGAATATCTCCAGTGTTTCCCTCGTAAGATGCTGTCTTTTGGTCTAATAAAAAAAAAAAACTTAGTCACTCCTGGCTAAGTTTTCGATTTATTGTAAAGACGAGGCCTCACCAAGTTGCCCAGTCTGGTCTCGAACCCCTGGTCTCAGGCAATCCTCTCGTCTCTGACTCCCAAAGTGCTGGGATTACAGGCATGAACCACCACGCCCAGCACTGAATGTTTTTAAACATGAGAAATAAGTGTGGCTTTTGTATCTGTAATGTTTATGGAGATGATCCTTATCTGTCTTTAGCTCTTCCTAGTTCCATAACATGTCAAATTAATACTAATAGGCTTCTTAATATCAAAAAATTCTTACATTCCTTTAATAAGCCCACTTGCAAGTGAGTTTTTTAAAAATAATTTTAAGCCAGGTTCTAGTCTTTGTGTGTTAAAAAGTTTTTTATTGTTTATGTTTTAAGATGCACAGCATGTTTTGATAGCCATCATTGATAGTGGAATGAGTACAGTCAAACAAATTAACAAATCCATCATCTCCCAGTTTTGTGTGTGTGGTAAGATCTGCTCTTAGCCAATTTCCAGTATACAACACAATATTATGAACTATAGTCCTCATGCTGTATATTAGGTCTTTAGACATATCCATCCTCCATAACTGCAGTATGGGACCCCTTGACCTACCTCTCTCCATTTCTTCTGCCCAGGCTATTCCCAGTCCCTGTTATCCACCACTCTATTTTCTGTTTCTATATATTTGGCTTTTTTTAAAAAAAAGATTCCAAGTACAAATGAGATAATGAAGCATTTTTTTTTAAATCAGTGTCTGACTTATTTCACTTAATACAATGTTTTCCAGTTTCATTAATGTTGTTGCAATCGACAGCATCTCCTTTTTATTAAGGCTCCATAATATTCCTTTGTGTGTGTCTCATACTTTATCCATTTATCTATCAGAGGACACTTAGTCCTCAAAGATTTTTAAACGTAATACTTTCACGGTGTGTTCTGTTCTGTATAATGACCCCAGAAGTGCTTGGGAATATAAAAAGAGAAGAGAGATTTGAGCAAGTTTCTGAATGAGTCAACAGGTGAGAAGAAAACATGATGGTGTAATTATCCTTCTTGTAGAAGGATTCCCTGGTACAAATAGGAGTCGATACGTTTCCCAATTTTCAATGAGACTATAATGGAACATCAATTTAAATGAACGTTCTGGAGTTTCATCTTTATAGTCTAATACTGTCTTAGGAGCTATGAGAAGTCCAAGAGTGTTGATCAAAACAAACTTGCATCAAAGGTTTAGTCCGAGACAGTCAGGTCCAGTCCTGGGGGCGGTGCGTTCAGCTCAGTTTTTTTTTTTTTTTTGAGTTGGAGCTTCACTCTGTCCCTCAGGTTGGAGTGCAGTGGCACGCTCACAGTCACTGCAGCCTCAACCTGCTGGGCTCAGGCAATCCTTCCGCCTCTGCCTCCAAGTAGCTGGAACTACAGGCACACGCCACCACACCCGATTAATTTTTCTTGATTTATTGGAAAGTTGAAGTCTTGCCAAGTCGCCCAGGCTGGTCTGGAATCCCTGGGCTCAGGCAATCCTCTCACCTCGGCCTCCCAATGTGCTGGGACTATAGGTGTGAGCTACCATGCCCAGCCTCAGTTCAGTCTTTTACAGCATCTCTGGTACCTCCACGGTTCTGAACATTGAGAATTTGTGTTCTCCCTGATCATTTCCAGAGACAGCACACCCCTCACTCAGGAGTTTCACTCACATTCACTGCATTCTACCTTGTCACCTTTAGGAAGGTGACCAACCAGTAAGAATTGAGACAATTCCCCACTTCCCTTTCCTCGGGTCTTCTGGTCAATCAGGATTCCTCCATGAAAACTGTTCATAAAGGAATAAATAATGTAAGAGTGATTTGTCAGAGAGCAGGCCCTGTTTCCAGCTCCCAGAAACCATCTCACTTCCCTGTCTCTTTTTTAAACTTTTGTTATAAAAAATGATTAATATGCAGAGCAGTAAAAAAAGTATCAAAATCAACACCCAAACCCACAAGCTAAATTCAACAGTTGTTAACATTTTACCATATGTTTTTCCTAAATAGAAAATTATAGGCTGGGCACGGTGGCTCACGCCTATAATCCCAGCACTTTGAGAGGCCGAGGTGAGAGGATTTCCTGAACTCATGGGTTCGAGACTAGCCTGGTCAACTTGGCCAGACCTCAAATCTACAGTAAACTAAAAAAAAAAAAAAAAATTAGCCAGGCATGGTGGCTGCATGCCTGTAGTTCCAGCTACTAGGAAAGCTAAGACGAAAGGATCACCTGAGCCCAGCAAGTTGAGGCTGCGGTGGCCGGGAACGTGCCACTGCACTCCATCCTGGGTGACAGAGTGAGACTCCAACTCAAAAAAAAAAAAAGGAAATTATAGACATTTTAATATTCCACTCTAAATATACAGCATGCATCTCAATAAAATAGGGATATTGTCTTTTTAACTAAACTGCTATTACCTACCTTATGAGATGAACAATTCTCTAATATCCTTTAACACACTACTCATTGAAATTTTCCAGATTATCCAAAAAATGTGCTTAGTTGTTTTTTTTAAGACTCAGAGACTAAACAATTCCAATACATGTTTCTGCTTCTAAAGTCTCTTTTAATTTAGTCTTTACACACTCCACCCCACACCCTCTTTTGCCATGACACTGACTTTGGAAAAAACCAGGCACACTATCTTATAGAATATAATAAATTGTGAATTTCTCCAATCATTTCCTCATGAAGTCATTTAACTTGTTTGTCCATGTTATTGTTGACCATAAAGATGTGTCATAGGGCCAGGCGCGGTGTCTCACACCCATAATCCCAGCACTTTGGGAGGCCAAGGTGAGAGGATTGCCTGAGCCCATGGGTTCGAGGCCAGCATAGGCACCTTGGTAAGACCTCGTCTCTACAATAAATCAAAAAATTGGCTGGACATGGTGGCATGTGCCTGTAGTTCCAGCTCCTTGGAAGACTGAAGCGGAAGAATCGCCTGAGCCCAGCAGGTTGAGGCTGCGGTGGCCGTGAGCGTGCCACTGCCCTCCAGCCCGGTGCCAGAGTGAGACTCCAAATAAATAAATAAATAAAAATAAAGATGTGTCATTATTTAATAACCACAAAGAGGAAAAGGATGACAAGGGTTGTCATCATCCTAATCAGGGATCTATGTGAATATCATTAATAGTGAAACAGTCACATAGGAGGGGCCACCTGATATGTTGCAGTATGAATTGCACAGCATCATCTTTGAAGTATTCCTGGAGAAAATGTTTGACTTGAATCAAAGATGGTAATATGGTAATATTTCATATAACCCATCTTGGCTTGTTTCCTTTTCCCTTTTTTGAAACAGGGTTTCACTCTCGTCCACATTGGAGTGCAATGGCTCAATTCTGGCTCACTGCAGACTCCACCTCCTGGACTCAAGTGATCCTTTCACTTCAGCCTCCCCAGTAATTGGGACTACAGGCACGCACCATTCGCCTGGCTAATTTTTTAAAAATTGTTTTTGTGGAGATGAGGTCTCACTATAGTGCCCAGGCTGGTCTCAAACTCCTGGGCTCAAGTGATCCTTCCACTTCAGGCTTCCAAAGTTCTGGGATTTCAGGCTTGAGCCACCGTACCTAGCCTTGATTCGTTTCTTCAAGCTAGATCCCGTGTCTTCTGACACTACCCGGTTAGTCTTTGATGTTTCCTTGCTTTCTGACACAATAAGATGTCTCAGAATCACCTTGAACTTTCTTGTGCGCCAGACATTCTGATCATTTTGGTGGGGAATACTATTTGGAAACCAACATCTGGTTGCTAAGAGTCCTCATTACTTTTGGGGAGAAATCTTTTTGAGCCCTTTCAATGGACAAAGCAAGGAAGTTTGTTTTGTTTGTTTGGTTGGTTTTCGAGTCAGAGTTGTCGTTTTGTTGCCTAGGCTGCAGTACAGTGGCACACTCATGGCCACCACAGCCCTGACCTGCTATGCTCGAGTGATTCTTCGGCCCCAGCCTTTCAAGTAGCTGGAACTATAGGTGTGCACCACCATACCCAGCTAATTGCTTGATTTATTGTAGAGACGAGGTCTCACCAAGTTGCCCAGGCTGGTCTCGAACCCCTGGACTCAGGCATTCCTCTTTCCTTGGACTCTCACAGTTCTGGAATTACTAACCTGAGCCACTGTGCCCGGCCTTGATTTGTTAATTCTACAAGTTTTCTGTTTTCTGACTCAAGAATCTCTGTTTTTATCTCTACTAGTTTATGTCTTCATAAATTAGTAAATAGAATGTTTAACTCACATATTTTTATTCCTTAATGTTAATTGCTATAAATGCATAAAGCTATAAAATTTTCTTTGAATACTGCTTTAGCTGTATTCTACAGATTCTAAGAGGTCTTTTTTTTCATTTAAGATTACTTTCTCATGGTTATATTTTCTTTTTTAAAACAACAATTTCTGGTCATTAGAATGAATCTGACAGTGCTCTGGAACAACAGTGATTATAGCAAAGCTATTATGTTTTTTTAAAATGTTATTTATACCTGTTACATTCACTTCTCACCCTCTAAACACTGACGACAGATGTCAAAGAGGCAAAAACCAGCATAAATGGGAAGGCCATCAAAATGAGTATCACCTTGTGCTTTCAGATACATTTAAGCATTTCGGTGTACAATAGACCTTTCATTTCACATTTTTAGTAAGATGCTCCTTTCATTTCACATTTTTAGTAAGATGCTGACACAGTCCAGCAGATATGCAAAGCACCTTCTTTCACACAATCCGTGCATTAGACATTTAATTTTTTAAAAAGTTCTGAGATACAAATGATTTAAAAAAACCCAGGATGAACAAGCTTCAAGATGCATAGTGTTCTGTGCCTGTCCATTTTCTTCAAACTCTGAAGGAATAAAGTGGTAAGAAAACAAGAAAAAAAAATGCTGCTGCATTCTCTGGTCTCCATTTTGCTGGTCAGTACTCTATTCTGGCATATAAGGACAAAGGTGATCCTCTGTGGTGCCAGCTGCCCAGTGGGTGAGCTGTTCCTGTGGCAGGTTAGAGGCAGATACTGAATAACTTGAAGATTCTAGCTTTGTTTTTTGGAGTCCGCAAGTGCTGTCTGTCAACGAAGAGAAACACTGACTGGTTAGGATTGTTGACAATTCCAGTCTTCTCCTTGCAGCTCAGTACATGCAGAAACTGTTTTTCATAGTCACCGTGATGAAACTCAAATTTGGCCTGAACAGGCCTCAAAAGGCTCATCAGATTCCTTCCACTCCCACCACGGGAGACACAGTATCACTCAAGTTTTCACTCATTTCATCGTGGAAACAATTCCCGTCAGGGTAGAGTTGGCGGGACAGAGTAAATGGGAAGGATCAGTGGGGAAAAAAGAAAATGGTTGTGTTAATATTACTTTTTAGGTAAGCCCAGCCACCCCACAAAAAAATCAAGTTCCCGGATTAGCTGTCTCTCACGTTGAACAGACCATGTTTCCAGAGTTTGGATTGTTTGGGGCAGGTTCGTTAGTTTGTTTCCCGAGGGGACAGGGGCTGGAATCGAGGCGGCTGGGGCGGGGCGGGTGACGGGGAAATACCCGCTCTGTCGCCGCGGAGACTGGGACTCACAAACCGACTCCCTCTAGCGGCAGCCGGCGGGCGGAGCGGTGGCGGCGGCCGGGGTGCTGCTGGCTGCACCGGTGGGAGCCACGTCGAGAGAAAACCACCAGCCAACCGAGCCCCTCCATCCCCGCGGCGGTGCGCACACTGACCCGGCCGCCCGCGCCGCTGGCGCCGCTCAGTCCCCACCCGGGACCCACAGTCTGGCTCGGTGCCTCGGGCGTCGACGGAGGGGAAGGTCGCGGAGGCAGCGGCGATGGGAAAAGAAAAAGAGGAAAAGCGAAGAGAAAGGAGAGGGCCGGATTCGGTGGCTCAGCCTGTCATCCCGGCACTTTGGGAGACCGAGGCGAGTGGAGTGGCTGAGCCCGCGGGTTCGAGACCAGTCCGGGCAACTTGGCTCAGCCTGTAATCCCGCGCCTTGGGAGGCTGAGGTGAGTGGATTGCCTGAGCCCGCGGGTTCGAGACCCGCCTGGGCAACTTGGTGAGACCTCATTTCTACAATGAATCAAAAAATTAGCCAGGTGTGGTAGCGTGT
>CAUYQG010041285.1:0-17209 GCA_963574415.1 Tarsius wallacei | reverse complement strand
AGGTTGGACAAGGGCTTAACATCCTGGATCTACAGGGAACTCAAACGCGCAGAAAAGAAAAAAACAAACAACCCCATTAAAAATGTGGAATGGAAGAACATGGAAGCAACCATGCTGTCAATCAAAAGAGGACTGGATTATAAAATTGTGGTACCTATACACAATGGAATGATACGGCGCGATTCAATAGTAGCAGATCATGAATTTCGCAGCAACCTAGATGGCACTAGAGTCCATAATACTGAGTGACCTCTCACAGAAACAAAAAACTACGTATCACATGTTCTCACTCATATAGTAGACCCCGATCATCCAACGTACTACCATAAGAAAATGACTGACAGTGGTGGGAAAATATGGGGGGGGGGGACGGGGAGGGTGATGGGATTAATGGTGGTAAATATCTGTCTGGGGATGGGGAGACACCTCTTATCAACAAGGGTGCCCGAACGAAGCATTTTTGTATACCTAACCCTTAACTGTACCCCACAATACCATAATAAAAAATATTGAATATAAAAAAAAAATGGGCAAAGGACATGAATAGACACTTCTCAAAGGATGACATACACGCAGCCAACAGACACATGAAAAAATGCTGTTCCTTTAGCCATCAGAGAAATGCAAATCAAAACTACAACGAGATACTACCTAACTCCAGTAAGAATGGCCATCACTAATAAGTCAAAAAACAATAGAATCTGGTTTGGGTGAGGAAAACAGGGAATGCTTCTACAATTTTGGTAGAACTGCAAGCTAGCTCAACCTCTATTGAAAGCAGTGTGGTAACTCCTAAAAGAACTGAAAATTGACCTTCCATACAATCCAGCCATCCCTGCCCTGGGACTCTACCCAGAGGAACATAAATTCTACATAAAAGACACCTGCTTACACATGTGTATTCCCTCACTATTCACAATGACAAAAACATAAAACTAACCCTACTGCCTATTGATAAAGAAACTATGGTACATACACATGATGGAGTATTACGCAGTCATAAAGAACAAAATCATGGACTTTTCAGCAAATTGGATGGAGTTGGACAGCGTCATACTAAGTGATAGATCACAGAAACAGAGAACTGAATACCACATGTTCTCACTCAAAAGTGGGCCTTGAACATTAATCACATTAGCATAAGGGAGGGATCAGCAGCTACTGGGCACTGCTAGGGGTGGAGGGGAGGAGTGCGGGGGGCATGTAACAACAAGAGGAGTACCTGGTCCTATACCAGGGGGAGTGAGAGCCGTTTAGAACCCCAAACTTCACCTGCATGCAGTCTCCTGATTTAGTTAATCCTCACTTGTACCCTACATCTTTATGATAAGATAAAATTTAATTTAAAAACTAGATAGATAAGTAGACAGATGATAAATACACAACATAAATGACAAAAGTCATTAGCCTTCATACATAAAGTACACTTAGAAATCAATAAAAAGAAAACCAAGTCTCAAATGCAGACAGGCTGAAGATATAAATCAGCATTTAAAAAAATGAAGTACAAATGAAAATGAGCACTTCAAAAATGTCCAGTCTCTCAGACAATAGTAGAAGAATGTACTTCTTTAAACTTGAAAACAAAATTGATCTTGGTCCAAGACCCAATTCTACCACTTACCAGTTGTGTGACCTTGGGTAAGTCAATTAACCTCTCAAAAATCAGTTTTCTAACCTATAAAATAGGAATGATAATATTGTTCTCCCTTTAGAGTTGCTGCAAAGAATAAAAGAGAAAATATAGATAAAGATTTTGTATAGCAAAAGGCCTGTAGGAAATGTTCAATAAATGTTGGCTTTTGTTATTGTTATTACAATCACCTTCACATTTCCAATTAACAAACTTAAAAAAAAATTTCTGAGGCTGGTGAGGATGGCAAATGACTTATACACTTCCAGAAAGAATGAAATGGATGAAAGTTTTCTGGAAAGTAATTTGTCAATATGTATGAGGCACCTTTAAAATAAGTATACTCTTTACCCAGGATACAACAACTAGGAATCACTTCTTTAAAAAGCAACAAAGGGGCCGGGCGTGGTGACTCAGCCTGTAATCCCAGCACTTTGGGAGGCCAAGGTGAGAAGACTGCCTGAGCCCGGGAGTTCAAGACCAGCCAGGGCAACTTGGTGAGACCACATCTCTACAATAAATCACAAAACAAACAAACAAAAAAACTAGCCACGCTTGGTGGCATGTGTCTGTAATTCCAGCTACTTGGAAGGCTAAGGTGGAAGGATCACCTGAGCCCAGCAGGTCAAGGCTGAGGTGGCCGTGAGTGTGCCACTGCACTACAGCCTGGGCGACAAGAATGAGAATCCAACTCACAAAAATAAAAATAAAAATAGCAACCAAGGCTGCGTGCGGTGACTCAGCCTGTATTCCCAGCACTTTGGGAGGTCAAGGCAAGTAGATTGCCTAAACCCATGGGTTCGAGACCAGCCTGGGCAACTTGGCAAGACCTTGTCTCTACAATAAATCAAAAATTAGCTGAGCATGGTAGCACGTGCCTGTAGTTCCGGCTACTAGGAAGGCTGAGGCAGAAGGATCACCTGAGCCCAGCAGGTCAACACTGGGGTGGCTGGGAGCATGCCACTACACTCCAGTCTGGGCAACGGAGTAAGACTCCAACTCAAAAACAAATAAATAAAAAGCAATAAAAACACTAGACAAGAATATCAAAAAATGAGGTCATATAGAAAATGTTCATCACAGTGTGATAACAGCAAAAAAGTTGCCAATAATCTTCAAATCTAAGTTGAGAGGGATGGCTAAACAACTGATAATGATCTCTATGCCCACAAAGAAGTGTTTGCAGGCATGGGAAAAGTAGTTTTCTTTTCCATTCATTGCTGTGAACTGGAACAGAGCCTAGGGTAGTACCTGGCAAATGGAGGTCTCAATCAACATCTCAACTGAATTGAAAAACAGCATTCTGAGTGAATAAAAGCAGGACACTCATTTTTCACACACACACACACACACACACATACACACACACTATAATTCCAACTTTTACAAAAGAAAATCCTAGAAAGAAATATGATGATATGCTAACAATATTGTCTTTTGGTGATTTTTTTGTTGTTGTTGTTGTCTGTCTCTTTAGGCTTTTCTCTGCTTGTCGTTTTTTTTCAACAGAGATTTGTTACATTTATAATCAGGAAAATAGTGAGTAGGAAAAAAATAGAAAAAATCTCAAATCACGTAGAAGTCAAGTGGATCAATTTTTTCTCATTACACTGTTCTGAGTATGTCCTATTCTTCACTTCCAGCCAAAATATAAAATGTAAAAGGCAATATGAATAGCATGAATAAATTGAGAGGTGGTCTTTAAAACATAGTCCAGGAAAGAAAATATTATAGCAAATTACAAAAAAGTTTTTTAAAAAGCGTAACTAATATTAAGAAATATTAACCCATAAGTATGACATAAACCATTTAGATATGAATTACTTGTTTTCTCTACAATGGAATTATATTTGCTTTTAGACACATAATGTCACAAAGATTTATACATAGTGATTACTGTCAATCTTTTTAAAATGCTATTCATTTAAAACTTCAACTCTACACAAAACTAAAGGGCATATTTCAGGAGATCCATGACATTCTCAAAGGGGACAATCAAACCATTTCTCCAATCCTCAAATTCTCAAACACACTTGCCACAGATAATTAGCCCCCAAAAAGTGATGGAATGTGTCAGCCAGAGCATAAAGTTACCTGGGGGTGTGGCTCCAGGCCATTGGCCAGGCTCATTCACTGAAAGGTCAGTCTCCAGAACTGTGTGATTTAAATTCACATCTCAGTAAAATTACAGATTACCATATGCCATATACCTTTAAGATGGATGGTAGAATTTTGACTCATGCAAAGCTAGGTTCTTGCATTCCAAGGGTCTGTTTTACGTACAATGTCTGCCTTTTATAAAAGTAAAATTTTATGTAACAGAACTGTGATGGAAAGGTATGATGTCAATATTTGTTTTAATCTAAGAAGCCTAATTCATTCATTCGTTTATCAAGCATGGACCAACTACCTTATAAGTTCAAGAAATATCAATGCACAGTTCTGGTAATATAAAAAAATATGACATAGAACCTAAGCTGAAATATATTCCTTAATGATATAAAATCTGTCATACTCTTCAGAAACAAATTCAAGTCCTCAATTTACCTAACGTCTAGATTTCTGAATTTTTAAATGAAATATGTAGTGTTTTTACTGTAGCAATTATTTTTAAATTTCCCTTCATATGATCCCTGTATTTATAAGTAACTGTTTCACAAGTTTACTTCCTTTGATGTAACTTCTAGGATTTGCTTCCAAAAACTCCTAAGAGGGAAAAAAATAAGTGGGATTGTAGATGAAACAAGAATAGCCATGATTGGACCATAATTTAAGCTGGTTGGTGGGAACAAGGATGTTCATTGTACTATTCTGTTTTTGATCTTCAAAATGTTACATAATTAAAAGGTTTTTTTTTTTTAAAGAAAGGTGTTTTTTAATTACGCCAGTATAGGTTGATTAATTTTTTTCAATTAGCTTTTTTTTCCCCTTGGACTCCATTCTTACAATAGCCACATCCAGTGAACATGGCTGAAATGTCTACCACATTGATCTTGAGGATGTTCCAATGAGAAGGTTAGACAATGCAGAGGTCTTGTTCTGGTGCAAAAATGATGGAGCAAATTGATCGACTTTGCTATGGCCTACAGTGTCATCATTCAGTCAAAGACAAGGATGGCTACAACCCCACATCCAGATTGACCAAGAAGAAATGATAACTTTCAGTGGTCACAATAACGAATAAATTATAGTGCTTCGTGGCTGATTCAATTTGGTCATTGTGGTGGTCAGATCATCTCTATTACAAGGGACACTGAGTGATCTGCTGTAGCATCAGTGATGTAATTTGCACTTTTTGTTGCATTGTTCCAAGGACCATAAAGTAGGAAAATAATAATTATTACTGTCATTGACTCCTAGAAAAAAGAATTTGCTCAGTTGATGTTATGAGAGGATTAGGATTAAAATGAAAATGGTTCATACAATGTCTATTTTAGAATGACCATATGATTTTTCTAACATGTTCATTTAATTTTATCTTTACCTTTCTCTTACCCAGTCATAAGCAGAATTCTAGCATATTTAATTCAATTAATTCCTAACAATGCCTCACATAAGCAGACCTCACATAAAAGCAGAGAGTATTAAATATTACAATCAAATCTTTAAAGTATGACAAATAACAGATCTTCTAAATATACTACGAAGGATTTAGATGCCTGTTGACTTTAATTTTATTAACTCACTCATGATATAAATAAATTATGCTTAAAAGAAAAGCTTAAAAATGAATATATTGCAATTAAAATGACTCAAGGTTTCTTAGCATTGCACACTGCCACCTAGTGCTAAATGTCTCTTTGATACCAAATTCATAATGGATGTCTTTAGGAAAGTGGAAATGCTTTATTTTAAAGCAAATTTATCCAGAAAGATGGGGCTAAAATAATACACTCATAATTTCTTCAAGCAAAGAAGGCTATTGGGAATAAATGAAATTAAACATACCATAAAATCATCCCCATCTCCTAAATTAAGAAAGATCTGATTAGATTGGTAAATATAGGGCCGTGTACTGTGACTCATGTCTGTAATCCCAGCATTTTCAGAAGCAGAGAAGATTTGCTTGAGCCCAAGAGTTCAAAACCAACCTGGACAACATAGCAAGACCTTATCTCTACCAAAAAAAAAAAAAAATCAAAAAATTAGCCAGTATGGTGGCACAAACCTGTAGTACCAACTATTTAGAAGGCTGAAGTGGAAGGACAGCCTGAGACCAGGAGATTGAGGCTGCAGGAAGCCCTGATCGTGCTGATGCATTCCAGCCTGGGCAGAGTGAGACCCTAACTCAAAAAAATTAGTAAATATAAAAGTTGTAGGTTTTGTTAATAAAGACATGTTTTCTTTTCTTAACAAAAAAAGAAAGATGGTTTGCAGGTTTTGTGAATGAAGACAAGAAACGTTTTCTCCTTTTAAAAAAAGTGATTTTTTAAAGACTGTATACCAACTATGCAACATATTCTATCATGAATGTGACGTATGCTGATCTCTAAATGGAGTATGTGGTTATCTAGCAAGGGTGGCACATGAACATGTTCAAAAGGGCATCATAGAATATTAAATTATCACTAATGACACTTTAAAGCTCTTTTGAGACTTTAAAACTCCACTCATCCATAGATTATAACTTCACAGCAAGATGCCATTGACTTTTAGTACTACTTTGGTTCCCAATGTTGAATAATTTTTGTGTTTTGGTTGTTCTGATGGCTGGAGTTCATCTCTGACCTTTTTTGACCAGGAAAGCAAAGCCCCATGAAAATGAAATAAGAACCATTTTGGAAAGACCAAAGAGAAGGTGGCTGTGAATGTCTCTGTCAGGGAGTACACTGCATTTGATTCACAGTACTCTGGAATAGTAGTCTCCCAAGTCTGATCTACTTAATGCATTATAACTACTTAGAACTACTACTTACAGAACTAAAGTAAAAGTAAAAGGCTCATATTTCTGTCAATTAAGTTTTTCATGGTGAAAAATACTAAGAGAATTTCCTTGAAATCATTGTTGCTTAACTTTTTAAAACACACACTCTATGATCATGCTGGAGATTAAGGAAAAAAAACTCACACTCTCTTTTGAGAAACATAAAAATCTCAGGCTGTCTTTTAAAGCTTTCTAAAATTTGTAAATAAATGATCTAGCATAAACAACTGATATATGGACATTTCTAAAAATTATGTTTTTCTTTTGACCTTGGGAGATACTTTTCATTGCTGTTATCACTCCAATTATTCAAAAACATCATGACAATTAAAGCTGTTTGTATAACCCACAAACTTTTCTATTCTTGGAAAACAACAGAGAAAAGTGTTGAGTAATTTTACCATTAGGTTTGTTGCATTGCTTTGTTTTCATAACCAGAATGACATGGAAAAATAGATAGATGATAGCTAGATGATAGATAGATAGATAGGAAAACTAGGCACATAAATAGATAGAAGGATTGACTGATAAATAGATAGGACCTCTCCTTTTAAGGAAGATGTTGCCTCTATCCCTTGAAAATTATTAACTTAGATAAAGCCCAAAGACATCTCCAATCAAAGCCACATGATTTGGAAAACTTCTCAAGATTTTCTTGAATCAGTTGAACCAAATTACTGCCAAGTCTATTTCACTTAGTTCTGCATAGGGCTATTTTGAGGCCTCCAATACACAATCAGGAGACTTAGTTCACATGGCTGCCTAATGAAGAAAATATTCCAACTCAAGAAACTCAGTTTGGAAAACATCGTTTGAGAAACCGTATTGAAACTCAACTCATACCACATTGGAATGGCATCTATCATGAAAACCAATGTTTGGTAAAATTGCAAAGCCAACCAAAAACAATCTACAGTTATAGCTCCTAAATAGTCCACTGGCCTTATGGTATACCATCTATAACAAGATACTTCCAGGAAATAAGATAGTAGATGCTACCGTGACTTATATAGGAAAGTTCTGGGTTCTGGTGCAACCGCAGATATTATATATATATATATAGATATATAAGATATATATCTACATATAATATACAAACAGAGCATGGTTATAATCCATAAAACTTCATAAACACTTTTAAATTCTATTAATCTATAAGGCAGTGAAAATGCATAAAGAGAATAAACTAACATTTCTTGACTCAAACGACAAGTGTGCATGAGACTCTGAAAGAGTCCTTAAAATGTTCCTAAATAGTTTAATGTCTCTTCTAGGTGCACACTGTATGCAAAGTTTTAGAACACAAAGATGACATGCACCTTGCACACAAAAGTTGAATCATAATATCATCATTTGGATTTATCTAAAAATGAATGTTTAAACTAAAATTATTTACTTAATGCTCTCATTCCTTAAGCCTAATTATTGAGGTATACATGATTATGAGTGGGCTCTAAGGAGCTCTCTAATCAATGATTTCTGACTCAATATTTTTAAAAAGTAGTATCAGAATGGACTATGGAGAAGATTCCTTAAGACGGTAGAAAGATGCATAGGACATGTTGGAAAAGTTACATGATACAGAAGAGATTGATGCAGCTTTCCACTAAACATTCAACTTAAGTTTATTTAAAACAGGGCGTTTCTGTCTATTAAAATCCTCATGGTTGTGAAAGCAAGAACTTATCCCATACAGATTAGTATGATACTATTAGTGCTACTGGACACTGCTCACTATGAAATAAGAAAATGTAATTGATATTCAATGAGCATTTTACTCACTAATTATTATTCTATAATTTTTTAAACCTTTTTTTTCTCCAATGTTAAATATTTACCTGGAAATTGACACCCATTTCGTTGCTAAGAGATATGAAATCAGTTGGCAGTTTTTTCTCTGTTTCTCGGAGAATCGCTGTCTTTGGTTTTGCTTCAAGGTAGTGAAAGTTAACTCTGCTACCCAAGTGGAAATTTTCAATACTTATACTATCAGATACGCCAAGGTTTCAGAAAGAAATTTTGTACAATTTAGAAAAAAGATATGGCTTTTCCCAAGGCTTCATGATTTTCCATATAATACAACTAAAATATAATAGCATTATTTTATAGTCATATTTAACTGATGAATCTGTGATATTAGAGCCATTTAGTATTTTGACAAAAAAAAATTATGAGAAATGAAGTCATTCAATCAACTTGCAGCCCCAAAGTAAGGCTCAAACCCAACAATTTAAAAGTATTTTTGGCCTATATCTTTGCATGATTCTTTAAATAGTTGGAGGGAAAAGACTAAACTTGGCCCATCCGGTTGTTCTTATACATTTCAGTCCAAAGCAAAATGCAGTTATAAATATGCACATACCAAATGGTCATTAGTTAATCACAAATAAATACAGATTTGCCTAACCAAAGAAAATACTCTTCTGGAATAAACCATATTTCCATCAGTAAATATGTTTCCTAATGATACGGAGCAACTAGCCTCTCTTCACACACACATTTCATAACCTTTCAAGGACAATCTTCTAAATCACATTTTAAGGAAATACACTGAAAAGGTGGTCCACTGCAGGAGCATTTTACATTACCACAAATCCAAGGGGTTCAACCTTCAATGCCATGTGTTTATCGCAAAGTCGTTGATCAATTCATATCAATGCACTGCTGGAGTATATTGCAAAAGAACACATATGTGCATGCATTTATGTGCATTAATGCATACAGGAAATAACGCATCTCTGTGTATACTACATGAACTGACGATGCGCACTGCCCAGACCTCTCCTTACTCAACTTCTCACACACCATCAGCTGTTGACAATTCCTTGCCCCCGATGTGCATTGTCAGATTACTTCCATGTCTGGTCCAGAACTCATTAAGAAAATTCCTTTTACAAGCAAAGCCTTTGAAATGCCGTTGTACACCTATAAAAAGGGCTGTATCTCTTGCTCATCTCGGGGGACAGAAAAGGAATGTATCCTCTGTCTTTACACTTTGACTTGTTTTATGAAGCCACACCATTATAAACAAGTTGTCATACGGAGAGGAAGGAGGTATGCAAAATGTAACACCTGGAGTCATGGAATGCAATGACCTCACGTAACATTTCAGAAAGAGAGAGGAAACCTGCCTGGGGAGAAGAAACCAGAGGCAAAGGAGCGAATCTATATCATTACAAGAGTCATAGAAAACCCTGCCGGGTTTTGCCAGTAAGTTTTGCACAGCAGCTGAATCAATATGCGCATCCTCACCCTTATGAAACCTCTTGTCCTCAAACAGAAACTGCTGGGTCCCTCTCCATCGCGTCCTCAGGGGCAGAAACCACTGCCCCACCGGGAGAAGAATTCAGAGGCAAGGGGAGGGGCAGACCCAGGTATGTGTAGTTCCAGCATCTCATCTTAGTACCAGCTACGAGCCTGGAAATGCATTCAAGAACCAGCCTCCTAGACCTTCTCGGGCCCCGGGCCCTGCCAGAGGTGCCAGAGAGCTGGAGGAGTCTGCGGCACAGTTCTCAGACTCCAAACAATGACCTCCCCGCCGACCCCGCACCCTCACCCAAAGCTCTAGCTACGTCTCCGTGAGACCTCCTCGGGGTGGGACAAGACACGCCAAGCTTCTCCGCCAGGATGAGTTTGTCGAGAATGCGGGTGATCGCGGAGAGGGGCTCTTGAGGAAAAAAACAGGAAAAATGGGGGCAACTGAGACCCCCAACGTCAAGTCACCCTCACTCCTCGCCACCCGCCCCCTCTGCGCCTTCAAGATGACTTCCGCGAGGCGGGCGGCGGCGGCAGCCTGTGATGGGGACTGGGGGAGGACAGCGAGTCCCCGGCCACCTCGGCGTCTCTCGGGGACAGCGCAGGTGGGCGCCGCCTCGGAAGGTCAGCGAGGCCGGAGCCCAGAGTTACCCGGGGGCCCGGAGAGCGTGCGTATGTGAGTGCGAATGTGGACACGCGCGCACGCGGGGCCGGGGGTGGGCGCGGCGAAGGGGAGACCCCGGCAGCCCAGGGGAGACAGCACACCCCACCCCGCCGGCGACAGGGCTGGAAGGGGCGATGGAGGCTGCGAGACTGAGAAACTTGATGCAAAACAGACAGGCTCCCCCTCCAGGACGTGCCGCCACGCTCCCAGCCGCGCTCCCTTGCCTCCCAGATCGCCCACCTTCGCCCACCGCACCCTGCCCCAACCCCCCCACCCACCCCTCCACCCCCGAGCCCTCGGGTCCCGGGCGGGCAATTACCTCTCCCGGAGGCGGCGTGGGGGGCGACGGCGGCGGCAGCAGACACTTTTAGCCTGACTTTCCTGCGTTCGCGTGTGAGCGTGTGCGCGCCCAGGAGGAGCTGTAACCTGCTATTTATAGACCGGAGCCTCAGCACCCGGGGCTGAGAACCCGGCGGAAACTGACAGGCTGCGGCGGCGCGGGGCGCGGGCCGCGGGCCGCGCTCCCCCAGGCTCCCGCGGCTCCCCCCCCGGCTCCGGCTCCGGCTCCGGCGCCGGCTCCGGCTCCGGCTCCGGCCCCGGCCGCGCTCCGCGCTCGCTCCCCGCCCGCCCCGCCGCGCGCGCCCTGGAGAAGTTGTCACCAGCGCGGCTGCCTCTCCGGCTGCTCACACGCCCCCTGGCACGATCGCTGCTACTTTCTTCCCCCACCCCCACCCTCCCTGCTCCTCTTCCTCCTCCTTCTTCCCCTCTTCCTCCTCCTCCCGCTCTGCTCTCTCCTAGCGGTCTCCTCCCAATGTCACCAGCCACCGAACACTGGCACCGGCGGCAGCGGCGACGGTCGCGCAGCTGGCGCAGCTCGCTCCCCGCGGCCGACGGAGCGGAGTTGGTGGCCCGGACGCCCACCCCGAGATGACCAAACCGCGCTGGCTCCGGTGCCGACGACCCCGCACCGCGACCCGAAGCTGGGCCCCTCTGCGCGCGGGGTTGGCCACCCACCCCGGGCCGTGGGTCTCCGCGGCGGGGATGAGGTGTGACCCCAGGCCGCCACGCTGCGGCTGGGGCAGGAGAAACCACCGAGAGAGAACCGACGGAAGGAAGCGCCCGAGATCCCGGCCTCTGGCTGCACAGTCCCAGAGCAGACCCGGGATTTTTTGTTGTGTTTTGCTTTGAGGGGGAAGGGGTGAGCGGGCGCGGGGGGGAGGTGTCCCACGTTCACGGAACTCGAGCTTGCAGCCGCGCTGGGATCCGTTTCTCCTGCCCCTCCTCCCCCTGGGTCTGGGTGAAGGGCTGGCGGGGGAGACCTGGACACAGGCTCGGCTTCCAGCTCAGAGCAGTCCGAGGCCACCCACCGCCAGTCCCCACGTCGCAACGGGCGGCTGAGGCCGAGTTGCTCCCAACAAGCGTGTGACATGCCTTGGGTGGCCCAGATGTGCCGGGACAAATCCGCCCTCGTCGTGTTCGGGGTGTCAGGGGGACGGGGTATGGAATCACGCAGTCTGGACGGAGCCTAGAACTCCCCCACTTCCTCGCCAACAAGCCCACGGGGGAAAGCACGCAGCCTGGTTATTCCGGGCTGCAGGGTGTGGGGCGAATGACTCGCCCCATCTGTGCCTTACAGGTGCCACCTGGCGGTGCTCTCGGAAAGGTTTTGACGGAGCTGCTCAGAGGCAAGCCAGCCCGTAAAGGCACCCTCGGCCTCTCTGCTTCCTAAGGACGCTCTAAATTCACATTTTAAATAAAACTGTGCCGAGTACGAGTACTTGTGCACAAGTGTTACATGTGCCGTGCAAAGTGACGAGGATCCCAAAGTCAGGATGGCGAAATCAATTTGGGTAAAGTCAGTGCTTAACAGTTTCACAAAGCGGGAGGCTGTATGGACCCCCAGCTGTCACCCCTGCTGTCACTGCCTGATCTAGGCATCCGCTCACTCCATGAACATTTGACTGCCACAGCGTCGTAAGCTCTGTCAGTGAAGGCAGGGACTTGGGTTGTTTGGGTTTTATGATTTGGGTTTTTGTTTCGTTTTGTCACTCTGCTCCCAGAGATTAGAACAATGCCTGACATTCTGTAGTGTGAATAAATGTTTATAGAATGAATTCATGACCAACATGGGCCATTCTCTCCCGAGTCCCTGCAGCCCTTCCGTTTCCTTCTCTTGTTCTGCTCTGCTCAGGCATCATCCCAGGTGAGCTGAATGCAGAGAACTATAAGGGTGAGAGATGTAGTCATGCACACCCTGTCAGGATGTGGACCACCTTTGAAGAGCCCTGGCAAGGTTAGATTTTCCTTCAAGAGGCACTGCTGAACACACCCATCTGCAAGCAATGGGTAAATGCTCTTCACAGAGATCTGCAGGAAAGAGGATACAACTTCCTCACTGGGTAACACCTCCAAGCTTTTCTTAAAATACAGAAAGATTGAAAGAATATGGTAATATTAGGGTGCCAGAGCCTTGCCACTAACTTGAAAATATAGTTAACGTACCTATCCTCTAACTTTAAGTGGAAGTGTTTGTCTATGAAGACTGCCTCAGCAGTGTCAGAAGTATTAAGCGTTTCCTCCTGAAAGAAAGAGTTGCAAAAATAAAAATAAAAAAATAAGAGTTGCAAAATAGATGTAATTATTGACTCTATGGACATGAACACTTCAATCGAGATGCCCAGAAAACCCTAGTATAAAGTTCAGACATAGATCATGTTGACCAAGCTCGTTTAGAGAGCAGCTGAATTATGTGACATCCTTGTGCACAACCCGTAGCAAGCTTAAATTCGGGGGGGGGGGGGCGCGGAGAGAGAGAGAATATGAGAATATGAATTAGGAGTCTATCAGATACATGTACCACATGATCGCATGGCATTTTAAAAATTCAATCAATCAGCCTTATGCTTACCTTCTTTGGTTATTTGGTGAATTTTTCCTTGAATAAGTCAGGAGGGTTCAGATGCTTCTTTGGTGTATTAAACTCATTCAGCATCCACTCTTACAAACCTTGAACTTGTAGCCACTTGTGCCCTCCAGACATAACTCCATTTGCCAATGAAGGACAAGATATTTTTCATTTCCTTTTGAAATATCTTTGCAGGGCCAGAAGTCAAAGGTGATTCCCAGTAGTTACCTGGCTGTCTACAGCAATAAAATCAAGCCAGAGCCTGCAAGGCTGGTGTCACATCCTTCTTTGCAGTAAAGCAACTCACACTCTCTCCATAGAGCCATTGTTCCTGGAGATTTTTATTTCAGGTGAGATTGATATGACATGATATCTACACTGTTATGGTGCTTCACTATTCAAAGTCTCTTTTAAAATAATAGTACCAAGCACAACAGAGTTGTGTTCTTTTTAATCAGTCATGTTAATGATAACTTTGTAAAGCAAGTCCTTGTTTTCATTCCCATTTTTAAACCCTTAACATTTCAAGAGTTAAATTTTGTTATTCATACATTAAGATCATTTCGTGTGCGTGTGTGTGTATATGCGTGTGTGTGTGTGTGTGTGTGTGTGCATTTAAGTTAGGGGGATGTTAGAAACAAGAACTTGGAACAGGCACCATGGTTCACACTAATCCCAGCACTTTAGGAGGCCGACATCAGGGGATTGTTTGAGACCAAGAGTTTAAGACCAGCCTGGGCAACATAGCAAGACCCCATCTCTACAAGAAATCAAAACATTAGCCAAGGGCAGAGGTGCATACCTGCAGTGATCCATGGTCGAGGCTGAAGTGAGCCTTGATGATAGAGTGAGTTTCCAACTCGAGGAAAAAGAAAAGAAAGAATTAGACCTTCTTAAGTAAAAAGGGTAAATTGTCGTAAAGGTACCGGCCTATCCTATGGAACTCAAGAACAGGAATGCAGCTGGCTGTTAGGAATAGCTGGAAACAGAGACATGCCATTAGAACCTTCTCTCTCCCTTTTCTTCCCCTAATACCACCTGCACCATTCTTTCTCTCTCCTTCTTTCTCTCTCCCCACATATACTGACTTTCTCTGCTTCTCTGGTATGCACTAAGTTGCTAACAACTCTCAAACATCATAACTTACAGGCCAGTTCTAAATTCTCCAAGAAGTGCCATGATTGTCACAGCTGCCAAATCCCAGCTGACAGCCGTGGCCAGGAATGATGGTCAAGTTACATTTTCACAGCAGCTACTATAGCAATCACGTGGATATTAGCAGTGGGCTGAAGTAGGAGAAAAAGAATAACAATTCCCCAAATGAGGGCACAGTACAGGACATTCCTAACTACTCATATCTCCTATTCCTGGTCATTTCATACACTGGCACAAAAGGCAAAAGAGGGTAGGAAAGAGAGAAATCCTAGCAAGAATGTCTGCAGCAGGCATGTCCAACCTGCAGCCCATGACGGCTAGTAACGCGTGGTCCCACAAAATCTTTTAACATCATGTGTTTTTTTAGCATGTATTTTCTTTGTGACCCCATGAGTAGTTCCATTTTTGAAGTTCACAACCATGCCTTATTCATGACATCGCTTTTTGGCAGCACATACATTTGTGAGCAGCTGTTTTCAACTATGAGCAAAATTCGAACAAACGTTTCTGACGAGCACCTTAAGAACTCACATTTGTATACCCAACCCTGAATTATACCCCACATCTTTAAAATAAAAAAAGAAAAGAAAAATATAATTTAAAACATTAACAATATTAGAACATATATCAAAATGCTTTACAATCATACAATTCTAGAAATAGAAGTAGGAAATAGATATTTTTTATTTGTATTCAGAAGAAAATAAAAATTATGTGACTAGTTTTCAAAAAAAAAAAAGAACTCACTAAGAATTGAGACCACATCTGTTGAACCAGATATTGATAGATTAGTTTTACACAAGCAAGGTCAAGTTTCCCACTAGTTTTATACTGTTATCATTTTTCTAACCTTTTAATAAAAAACATGTTTTACAAAGTCTTATTATGTATATACACTAAGCATATTATGTAATATCTGTGCAGCCTGAAATAATACTGCTTTACTTGATGCAACCCAGAGAAGCCAAAAGGTTACTGGATGTGGCCCCAGAGAAACCAAAAGGTTGGACACCCCTGGTCTATGGTGTACAAGTGCATATGCATGTTTGAATATTAAGGGAAATCAAATGCCTCTTACTGATGGTTGTGCTCTAAGGTGACTTGTCCCCGCAGAAGTAGTGGTATGATTTTATGATCTCTTGACTTGGGAATGAATGAATAGGAGGAAGGAATCAAGTCATTCACAGATAGTTTACTTTGGCTTATTTTTCATAGCAAATTAGATCAGAGTTTTTTTAAATAAAGCAAATGAATGTCATACAATTTTACATTTATTGAAGATAAACATTCTGTGCTCTCATTTTACATAATTGTTATGTCTGCAAAATTGTATGTAAATCATATATTTGAAAATGAATCATATTTCAAATATAATAGGCTGGTGAAGGTTAACATTTTTGTGATCTTAAACCCATTTGAGAATTTAAAGAGAGCTGTGGACTTACTCCCAGAAAAATATGAACACATACACGCACGTTTATCATGAAATATTATGTGACATATGTATCTGAGATCTAAAACTTTAAACATCACATTGTTTTTGTCTTTTCCCAATCATTGCTATTTGAGTAAATGAAATATGGTCTCCAGATTCTTGAACAAAATATCCAGTAAGTGTAAAGCAAAAAATGGGTTGGTGTTGGGGCCCATCTATGCACCCAGGGAACTAGCTCTTTCCCGACCCCCTCCTGCCCTTAATAAGGCCTAAATGAACAGTAGGCAGGAAAAGAAGACTGAGCACATGCACAGAGGAGAGGAAGAAAGAGAGTTGTAAAGTAGAAAAGAATCTGTATTAGTCAGCTAGGGTTTGCTGTAACAAACCACCACAGATTGGGTGGTTTAAGCAACAGAAATGTATTTCTCACAGTTCTTGAAGCTGGAAGACCAAGATCAAGGAGTAGGCAGATTTGATTTCTCGAGCCTCTCTCCTTAGCCTGCAGATGCCACCTTTGCGGTGTCCTTGTGTGGTCTTTCTTCTGTGCATGTGTAGCCCTGGGGTCTCTTCAAGTGTCCAAATTTTCTCTTCCTGTAAGGACACCAGCAAAATTGAATTAGGGTCAGCCCTAATGGCCTCAGTTTCATCATCTTTTAAGGGTCCGGTCTCCAAATATAGTCCCATTCTGGGGTACTAGGGGTTAGGGCTTCAACCTGTAAATTTGGGGAGGACAAAATTTGGCCTGTTACAGATGTGTTCTGCATCAAACTTCAGAAAGAGCCAGAGGGTGAAGTTGGGATATAGATTTCCCTTTTAGGGAAAGAGGACCCAAGTGTAAAGAAATGTGTACTCAATTTTCCTGTTGTGGTATTTTGAAAAATCTCAGTCTTGCTAGAACAACCCAGAAGGCAAGGGTTTAAAGTAAAAATATAAATGGCAGTTTGCCTTATCCAGATCCTAAAAAGCAGGGAATTCCTGGGCTTTTATATGTTAACTAAGTGACAAGGAAAGGGCTGTGGTTCCAGTGGGCTGTAGGAGACCTAGAAGTTAGGAGAGAAAGCCAACAGGACGGTGGCTCAGCCTGTAATCCCGCGCCTTTGGGAGGCCGAGGTGAGTGGATTGCCTGAGCCCACGGGCTCGAGACCCGCCTGGGCAACTTGGCGAGACCTCATCTCTACAATAAATCAAAAAAATCAGCCGGGCGTGGTAGCGCACGCCTGTAATTCCGGCTACTCGGA
>CAUYQG010041283.1:0-18575 GCA_963574415.1 Tarsius wallacei | reverse complement strand
TGCGTAAGGCACTTTTATAGGACACCAATAGGCATATGACACTTGTCATAGTTTTAGGAAGATTTCAGCATTTCCTCTTAAATTTGCTTAATACTTTAAACCTTTTTTTCTAGTTACATATTGCATATATTAATAATTTAGTTAGACCATAGAAGTAGGTTGTACTCTAGATTAAGGAGTTTGAGTTTTCTCAAAGATGAGTTTGGGTTTCCGGTGAGAAGCACTTCTCAGACCAATTCTAGACATAAGGGGTCCCTAGGTCTAAGAAGATCTGGACACTTGAAAGTAACAGGATGACTTTCACACGTTCTTTAGTGTAAACACATGCCTCAGGATATATAAGCTCTATATAATTCAGAATTCTCAAGTTGGAATTCAGAATGTGATAAAAGAATGTAACTGCAATAGGAGTAGTATATGACATAAAGACTAAAGACAGAAGGAAGTATACGAAGCATTGCACTCTAGCTGATAAAGATGTTTATCGCGAAGGTGTTTATGTGTGGTTTAACACTTCTGAAACATCTGTAATGGATGCTTGAACTGACCAAATGAATACAGCTAACTGAATGGCAGACAGTGGGAGCCAGGTTTCTCATAATTGGAGTGGAAGGCTAGAAATAAGCAAAGGAGGAAGGCTAGAATGAACCATGTATCTTTAGAGTCAGATATTATTATGTTTAGATCATATAACGACAGCCGATACATATATAAATATAGATATATATGTATACAGTGGTCAAAGCTGAAACAATATGAGCTACAAAATAAAATCTGTAAGTAGTGTTAGACGATAATCTAAAGTATGAAGTAAATATCCATTAATTCATGCTGACGTAAATACATGATTGAGTAAATAAATAAATGGGGGAAGACATATCTCTTATGCAGATCATTCTAAATTATTTATATAGATAGCCCTCCCTCATGGAGCTTCCGTGTAAGTTTCCAGCCCTAATGTGTGGGCTACACACTTGCTTCCACAGAGAACAGTATGAGAAGAGAGGAAAGGTAACATTACTGTGGAGAAAGCTGGCAAACATTATCTTGGCCAGATCATTAAAACTAGCATCATCAGTGATAAATCATGTTGATAACCTACACTCTTTTTTTTTTTGGATAGTGAAGCATTGTTTATTTATTTTTTACTCCTTATTTTAAAGATGGGTGCAATTCAGGGTTAGGTATACAAATGGTCATTGTACAGGTAAAGTTTAGGCCTCACTTTGGTCCCCACTTCACCTGGTTTGAGATCAGGTATCCTTATTGATGAAGTATGCTCCCTCCTCCCTCCCCTTGCAGTTTCCCACCACTGCCAATCCCTTTCTTATAGTATTATGATAATTGTTCAGAGTCCTCTTAGGAGTGAGAACATGTGGTACTCAGTTCTTTGTTTCTGTGATAGATCACTGAGTATTATAGACTCCAAATCCATCCAAGTTATTCATTTTTAATAGCCATGTGAACTCGGCTTTTTGAGAATGGTTAAATAAAGATAAATAAGGAACTCTCTTTTCTTGAATTAAAAAAAAAAGTCTTTACCTACTTAAGCATCTGGGAAGGTAGAAATTAAGAGTAATAAAGATTGATTAACCTTAACTGTAGAAAACTCCCACAGACCTTGAAATACTTTTGTGTAGGAGATAAAATAATACAGGCTGACTAATGATCTCACAAGTCCAAATATAGAAGATGAACTGGAGACATCCACGGGCTCTTCCTTGTTAGGAATATTGCTCAAGTCCTTGTTCTTTTGAAGAAAAGCTACGTTTATGAGTCACCAGTTCCAGCCTGTCAAGTCTACTTCAGTTTTGGTGGCTGACTGACATCCAGATGACATGAACAGTCTCTACAGGTGAATATATAAATATGTGTAGGCAATGTAAGAGCATTGAACCTAGCACGGTGGCTCACACCTGTAACCCCAGCACTTGGGGTGCTAGGAGGGAGGATGGCTTGAGGCCGAGAGTTTGAGATTGAATCCAGTGCAATGGAAAAGTCATGGCGCTTTGAACATAAGTGAACTCATGGGTTTCCCAATAACAAAGAAACTCTCACTCGTGTGAATGAACTTTTCTGAGGGAGAAAGTGAATGACAGAGCAGGGAACCTACCTATATCCTTTACCCAAATTGACCAGTAAGTAATCGTTACTGTTGAATCTTGACAACCATATTGAATACAAATTACTGCAATGCATTATTTTTGCCAAGACAAAAGGGGGAGCTTTTGTGAAAATCTGGGTACAAACATGGCAGTTGTCTCAAATTTTCACTTCATCCTTGATATAGGGGAAAGGCCAGGGGGAGAGGAACTCAAATAGCCACATTCAAATGCTTGTAAAATAGTACAGCAGGTGCTCTGGTGGCCCGGAAGACTCATCTGTGGCAGCTTTTGACCCACATACACCCTTCATTTTGAGAGGGGTTGGGGGCAGAGAGGAGGGGAGCTATTTTGTCTTCTATCAGAATTAGTAAGGAAGCCCACTTTTTAAAGCCAGAAGACTAGAAAACTCATAGGACAAGGAATTTCCCAGCTTAAGTCCTGGATCTAACTCACACTGATCTCATGAATTGCATTTATTATTTAAGCTCCTTGCTCCTCAATGTCCCTATTTATAGAATGAAAAAAAAGAAAGTAACACCTATTTCCCATCTGTTGGTGTTGCATGAGAATTAAATGGGAAGATGTGAATGAAAGTCCCTCATACGTTATAGAGCAATATACAAATATAGTCATTGCTACCCCCAAGAAAATAGAATAATGTCTAAGTATAGTAGGTGAGAAATTCTGTTTACTGAATTAATAACCAAATGGAAATGTTTCTGCTCTGTTTCCAACACTTCGCCCCCCAATCCAACCCATGAGGTAGCTTTGATAGAGTGAAACTAGACCAAAAGCATGTTGAGAATTCCCTTCTAGGTTTCTGTTTTTGCTTTTTTAATATTTGAGATGAGGTCTTGCTATGTTGCCCAGGCTGGTCTAGAACTCCTGGGCTCAAGCGATCCTCCCACCTCAGCCTCCCAAAGTGCTAGGATTACAGGCATAAGCCACCATGCCTGGTACTTTCTAGGTTTTCTAAAATTAATTTTTAAGGTGACAATAAAAATTGCATACAATTATGGTGTACAACATGATTTTGTTGTGTTTTGTTTTGTTTGTAAACCCTTTTGATATAATTTTGGTCAATTTACTTCAGAAATATAGTCTCTATATTGATAGGAAAGCAATAAGAGTATGAAGTAACACTTTTTGCCAACTAGGTCAGTTAGAAAGAAATGCATTCTAGAAATAACAAAATCTTGATAAAGCAGCAATTTACAAAATTTTTGGTCTTAGGACACCTCAACATCCTTAAAAGTTATTGAGGGTGCTAAATAGAGTTCTTGGCTATGGTTTCTTTATTATTATTTATTTATTTTAAACATGTGGGGTACAATTCAGGATTAGGTATACAAGTGGACATCCTACAGGTAAAGTTTGGGCCTACCTTTGGTATCCACTTCTCCTGGCTTGAGATCAGGTATCCTAACTGATGTTGGGTGCCCCCCTCAACTTGGCAGTTTCCCACTACTGCCAATCCCTTTCTTACAGTATTATGATAAGTGTTCAGGAACCGCTAATGAGTGAGAACATGTGGTATTCAGTTTTGTTTCTGTGATAGATCACTGAATATCATAGGCTCTAAATTCATCCAAACTGCCATGAAGTCCATATGTTTGTGCTTCCTTATGGCTGTGTAATATTCCACTGTGTATATGTGCCACATTTTTTTTATCCAGTACAGTTTTAATGGGCAGCATGTTTGGTTCCATGTTTTTGCTACTAGGAATAGTGCTGTTATAAACGTGTGTATGCAGGTGTCTTTTTGGTAGAATAATTTGAGTTCTTCCAGGTATATCCCAGTTGGGGGATTGCTGGGTCATATGGAAGGTCAATTTCTAATTCTTTTAGAAATCTTCACACTGCTTTCCATAGAGATTGAACTAGTTGGCCTTCCTACCAACAGTGTAGAAGCATTCTCTTTACTCTGTATCCTTGCCAGCATCTGTTTTGGGTTTTTTGGGGTTTTTTTTGTATTATTAATGAAGGCCATTCTTACTGGGGTTAGGTGGTATCTCAATGTGGTTTTTATTTGCATTTTTCTGATGATTAGTGAGGCTGAGCACTTTTTCATGTGTCTGTTGGCTGCCCGTATGTCTTCTTTTGAGAAATGTCTATTCATGTCTTTTGCCCACTTTTTAATGGGGTCATTTATTTTTTTCCTTTCGGCACATTTGAGTTCCTTATAGATCCTGGATGTTAGACCTTTGTCAGATATGCAAATGACAAATATTTGTTCCCATTCTATGGACTGTCTCCCCACTCTCTTGATGGTTTCTTTTGCTTTGCAGAAGCTTTTCAGTTTGATGAGGTCTCTTTTGTCTATCTTGTGGCATAGACATCTCTTGTGGCATGGACATCTGGGGTTTTGATCAGGAACTGGTTGCCTACTCCTGTTCCTGTAGGGATATCTCCTGCGTTTTATAAGATTCTTATAGTTTGAAATTCTACGTTTAGGTCTTTGATCAATTTAGAGTTGATTTTTGTGTATGATGATAGGTAGGGGTTCTGTTTCAATTTTCTGCATGTAGTCAGCCAGTTTTCCCAGCACCATTTACTGAATAGATTCTCCTCTCCCCAGTGGTTGTTGGTGGAGGATTTGTTGAAGATGAGTTGGTTGAGAAATTGAGATTTTGCTTCGGGAATCTCTATCCTGTTCCATTGGTCCATGTCCCTATTCTTATATCAATCCCAGGTTGTTTTAGTTATCGTAGCCTTATAGTAATGTTTAAAGTCTGGAACTGTAATACCTATCACTTGGCTTCTTTTGCTGAGGATTGTTTTGGCTATTCGTGGTCATTTATGTTTCCATATGGATTTCTGTAATTTCATTTCCAAGTCTGAGAAGAATGATGTTGGTAATTTATATGGGCATTGTGTTGTATCTGTAGATTGCCTTTAGTAGAATGAACATCTTAACAATGTTGATTCTTCCAATCCATGAGCATGGAATATTCTTCCATTTGTTTGTATCTTCTTTGATTTCTTTGAGCAGTGTTTTGTAGTTCTCATCATAAAGGTCTTTCACGTCTTTGGTTAGGAAGATGCCAAGGTATTTCTTTTTTTTGTGGCTATTGTGAATGGGATAGTGCTTTTTATTTGTTTCCCTGCCTGTTTGGTGTTGGTGTGTAAGAATGCAACTGTCTTTTGCACATTTATTTTGTACCCTGAGACTTGCCAAAGTCCTTTATCAGTGCAAGGAGGTTTTTGACAGATTCTCTTAGGTTTTCAAGGTATAGGATCATATCATCAGCAAAGAGGGATAATTGAACTTCCTCTTTTCTATTAGGATACTACTGATTTCCTTTTCTTGCCTAATTGCTCTGGCTAGGATTTCCAACACAATGCTGAACAGGAGGGGTGAGAGTGGGCAGCCTTGTCTTGTTCCGGTTTTCAGGGGAAATGCTTCCAGGTTCTGTCCAATTAGCAATATGCTGACTGTGGGTTTTCATAGATGGCGCTTACTGTTTTGAGGTATGTTTCCTCAATGCTAGGTGATCAAGGGTTTTTATCAAAAAGGGATGCTGGATTTTATCAAAAGTTTTTTTTGCATCTAATGATACAATCATGTGATTCTTGTTTTTACCTCTGTTGATATATTTAATTATATTTATGGTCTTGCAGATGTTGAACCAGCCCTGTGTCCCAGGGATGAAGCCTACTTGTTCATGGTGGATGATTTTTGAGATGTGTTGTTGGATACGGTTTGTTAGAATCTTGTTGAGAATTTTTGCATCTATATTCATCGGGGATATTGGCCTGTAGTTCTTTTTTTGTTGGATATTTACCTGGTTAGGGTATGAGTGTGATGTTAGCTTCGTAAAATGTTTTGGGGAAAGTTCTGTCTTTCTCATTTGCCTGGAATACTTTCAATAGGATTGGTATCAGCTCCTCCTTGTATGTTTTGCAGAATTCCACTGAAAAGCCCTCTGGTCCAGGGTTTTTTGTTGTTGTTGCTGTTGTTGTTGTTGTTGTTGTTTTGGTAGGTAGTTTTCATATGACAGAGTCAAGTTCCTGGGTTGTTATTGGTCTATTTAATGTCTCAATGTCTTCTTGTTTCAACCTGGGGAGGTTGTGTGATATCAGAAAGTCCTCCATTTCATTTAAGTTACCGAATGTATACAGGTATGCTTAGCAATCTCTTATAATCTTTTGTATTTCTTCTGGATCAGGTGTGATTTGATCTTTTGCATTTCTGATTGTATTAGTTTGGGCTTTTTCTCTCTTCTTCTTGGTCATTCTGGCTAGGGATCCATCAATCTTGTTTATCCTTTCAAAGAACCAACTTTTTATTTCGTTGATTTTTTTCTATGATATTTTTGTCTTCTATGTCCCATATTTTGGCTTTTACTTTGATGATCTGGATTCTTCTGCTAAAGTTATGGTTTTGATAGTCTCACCTTTCCGGCTCCCTTAGGTGATTTGTTAGGCTGTTAACTTGTGATCTTTCCATTTTCTTAATGTGTGTTCGTGGAAATATAAATTTCCCTCTTAGAACTGATTTCATGGTATCCAAGGGGTTTTCGTAAGATGTTTCTTCATTTTCATTTGTTTCCAGGAATCTTTTCATTTCTATTTTGATTTCTGTGTTGACTCAGAAGTCGTTCAGCATCATGCTGTTTAGTGTTCATGTTTTTGTGGGTTTGGGGGGAATTCTGTTGGTGTTGATATTTATTTTTATTCCACTGTGGTCTGATAAGGTGCATGGCAATATTTCTATCTTATGAAATTTGGTTATGCTTACAACATGATGTTTTGATGTATGTTTACATTGTAAAAAAAATTAAATCAAGTTGATTTTACCTCACATACCATTTTTGTGGTGAGAATTTTTAAAATCTCTCTTAGCAATTTTCAAGTGTACAACACATTATTATGATTATTAGCTATACTTACCGTGCTGTACAATAGGTCTCCAGAATTTATTTCTTCTAACCAAAACTTTGTACCCTTTGATCAGCATCTCCCCATTCCCACCACTCCCTCCAGCCCCTGGTAATCGTTATTTAACCTTCTACTTCTGTGAATTCAACATTTTTAGATTTTACACATAAGTGAGATCATGCAATATTTGTCTTTCTGTGTCTGACTTATTTTACTTAACATAATGTTTTTCAGGTTCATCCACATTGTCATAAATGACAGAATTTCCTTCTTTATGAGACTGAATAGTATTCCGTTGTGTATATATACCACATTTTCTTTATCCACTCACTCATTGGTGGACATTTACGTGGATTCCATATCTTGGCTATTGTGAGTAGTGCTGCAATAAACATGGAAGTGTAGATATCTCTTCAACATGTTGATTTTATTTCCTTTGTACATATACCCAAAAATTGGATGCTGGATAGTAGATTCATTCTATTTTTAATTTTTTGAGGAACATCCATACTGATGTCCATAATGACTCTACTAATTTACATTCCCGCCAACAGTGTACAAGTGTTCCTCTTACTCAATATCCTTGTCGCCACTTGTTAATGTTCATCTTTTTTATAGTCACGATTCTAACAGGTACAACATGATATCTCTTTGTGGTTTAAATTTGCATTTCCCTGATAATTAGTGTTACTGAGCGTTTCTTCATATATCTGTTGGTCATTTGTATATCTTCCTTTGAGAAATGTTTATTCAGGTCCTTTGTCCTTTTTTAAATTGGGTTTTTTGCTTTCTTGCTGTTGAGTTGTTTACATTTCTTGTACATTGTGGATCTCAACCCCTTATCAGAGGGATGGTTTGCAAACATCTATTATTCTAAGTATTTGCAAATATTTCTACTATTTTCTTCATTTTGTTAAAGGTTGTCTTGGTTGTGCAGAAGCTTTTTAGTTTGATGTCATCCAGTGTCTATTTTTGCTTTTGCAGCCATATTCAAAAAAATCATTGTCCAGACTAATGTCATGGAGCTTTTCCCCTATGTTTTCTTCTGGGAATTTTACAGTCTCAGGTCTTACACTTAAGTCCTTAATCTATTTTCAGTTGATTTTGGTATATGGTGTGAGGTAAGGGTCTCATTCTTCTGCATGTGGATATCTAGTTGCCTTGACACTATTTACTGAAGACACTATCTTTCTTTGTTATGTGTTCTTGACACTTTTGTGGAAGATCGGTTGACTATAAGTGTGTGGATTTATTTCTGGGCTCTCTATGCTTTTCTTTTGGCTTATATATTTGTTTGGGGGTCTGTGTTATGCTGTATTGATTGCTATTATTTTGTAGTAGATTTTGAGATCAGGTAGTATGGTGAAAAGTTTCCTTAGTGGTTTAAATTTTTTTAATACCTGGAACTTCACAATTTTTATTACTTAATCTGTTTTTCATTATATTTAAGTACAATACTTACAGCCGATGATCTTGTATTGAATAAAAGATGATGAAGAGCTGTGCCAGATGCTGCTAGTCACCTACCCAATAGTTATTTTCCCCTGTTATTAAACAAGTTCTGTATTGCGTTGGTGAGATCAGCTAAGCAACACCTCCCAGGCTTCCTTGTTGACAGGAAAGGTCAGTTTCATACAAAGGGAAGTAGAAAGTTCCTGCAAAGTATTTACTCAACTGGAAGATACATCCTTTTTGTCCTTCTCTCTTCTTCCGTCTTCCCTCTTGGAACACAGATATAAAAGTTGAGAACTTTTATAGCCATCTATCACCCAGCAAGAAACCTTCAGGATGAAAATCTCTAAGGACAGCAAAGCAGAAACACAGAAGGAGACTTGTTCTCTGTTACAATCACGTCAGTGGTGAACATCCAATCATGGTATTTTAGAAAAGAAAAGTAAGCCTTTATTTTACTTAAGCCACTTTTGTTTCAAGTCTTCTATTAGCACTAAAACACAATTCCTTACTCTTAAAGAAGTCTCATTTTCCCCCAAATCTTTGTCAACATTTAAATAAAGGGGAAAAATACCAAATTAGTCATTTTATTAATGTAATCAACATATTTCAATGAACTATGAATCCAGGACACATCAATAAGTAAAAAAAAGTAACGTAGAAATATACTTTAGTTTAGTAGAACTATAGGCTATCACCACCATAATATTTACTAAGTATAACACTTCCCAAACCAGACTTAAATTTTCTTTAAAATATTGTCATGTCTGTAAAACTTTGGATTTTTTGGATTATATAGTTTTAAATACTTTGTTAGAAGGACTATTTCTTCTTGATTGGAGAATGAAAATTCTATACATATATAGGGTGTATAACATGATGTTTTGATATGTATGTACATCAGAGGATGGCTAAATTAAGCTAGTTAGTGTATGCATTACCTCATATACATATCATTTTTTGTGCTGAGAACATGTAAAATCTACTCTCTTGGCAATTTTCATGACTACAATATACTGTTATTAACTACAGCCATCGTGATTTACAATAGATCTCTTGAAATTATTCCTCCTCTCTAACTGAACTTTTGTATCCTTTGACCAACATCGCCCCAATACTCCCATTCCTCAGTCTCTGGTAACCACCGTTTTACAATCTAAACACATCAGACCAGCACCTTATTTTATAATCAATACATATGCCACCTTCTAACTATTCAAAATGCTGGTTTTTAGTAAAGTGTTACGCTACATTCAGAAATCCTTTAAAATAACAACAAAGCTCTGATGATCTCAAGAGACAATTGTCAGTGTCTCACCTCCTTCCTTTTTATACATGTTCACTATAAGTTTATTTTAAATGAGCACTGTTCCTACTTACAGAGACAAGTAGTTTATTTTGATAATGTCTCATTAACAATGTTAAATGTGTTAAAAATTAAATGTGAATATAATTCGATCATAAGCAACAGTCTATGTATCTGTTACCTCCCAACAAGAATTATGTAAAGAAGCTAATCAAGAGAAGTATTGATTAGGTGCATAGCTTATAAACAATTCAAGAGGAATTAACTCTTACCTTTAAAAAGTTCTTTCGATACAAGTTTAAAGGAATAGATGAAATCACAATGCTGCTTTTTTTGTTTTTTATGGGTTCTAAAATTGGATGCTTCTCATCTTAGATATCTTATACATATTTTTGAGGTACAGGAAAAGGGGCATGGCATGCCATTGTGCCTATCCAGTAGTGATAGAGCTATGGGTGATTAATCTCTTGGTTTTAATTTATGAAAAGTAGACCATTTTCTTAAAAAGAATAGAAGAAAAAGAAAGGACAGGCGGTGTCAAATAGATAAAAGACATCTTCACTCTTTTACTTTGGGCACCTTCCTCACTCAACAATCAAAACTCTGACATTTTCTTCACTTAATAGACAAGATTAAGAAAATCAAGTTTAAAGTTAATAGACAATTCAGTGTTTTAATTTTTTTTTTTTTTTTTTGCAAAGAAATCAAATACTTTAATTATCAATGTTCCGCCAGGCTCAGTGTCTCAGCCTGTAATCCCAGCACTTTGGGAGGCCAAGGCAAGTGGATTGCCTGAGCCTGCGGGTTCAAGACCCACCTGGACAATTTGGCAAGACCTCATCTCTACAATAAGTAAAAAAATTAGCCAGGCATGGTAGCGCGCACCTGTAGTTCCAGCTACTTGGAAGGCTGAGGCAGAAGGATCACCGGAGCCAAGCAGGTCGCGGCTGCGGTGGCTGGGAGCGTGCCACTGCACTCCAGTCTGGGTAACACAGTGAGACTCCAACTCAAAAAAAAAAATTTTTTTTCAATGTTCCAATGTTTCAAATTACAGTGTACTAAACATTAGTTTTACTAATTTTTCATTTTCCTATACATTTATAAACCACAGTAGGAGTTTTTAATGCTTTGACAAAAAAGTTAAAGGTCACAGAAAAATTGCTGTTTTTCCCATTGATTATTTTCTTCCTAATAGTCACTTACTCTGGACAAGTGACCTTGAACAAGTCACTGAATCTCACTGAGAGTCAGTTCCTGCATCTCTAGAAATGGTAATAAGAAGACCTTACAAATCAGTAAGAGCAGTCAGATGGGCAAAAGATCTGAATAGGAAACAAAGGACCCCTACATCTATGAAGAAAAGTTCAGCTATGTCGGTTACCAGCACGGCAAATTAAAGCAACAATGGGAGGTTTCATTTTAATCAGATAGGAAGAACATAGAATGCTGAATAATTCACTGCAGAGAGATGAGGATATAAGGACATGGTGCTGCCGGTGAGCCTTGGCCACCTTTTTGGCAGCCATTCTCGGGGAGCAGTCAACTAGGTCTCCCTCAAAATACACATTGCCGGCTCACTGAGGCCCAGCCAGTATGGATTCTCGGCATGGCTCTCATGGGGATTCTGACCCAGGTCTGCGTGGGATGATCACTGCTCTGCCCTACCTGGGAGTGGAGGGGTAAACCGAGGCACAAGCACGTTCCCAGGGTACTAGTCAGCCCTTAGAAGGAACTGAAGGGTGTTCACAGAACAACACAGGTGCTTTTAAAACAGTGTTGAGTGAACAAAGACACAAACAAAAGGAGACAGGTGACTAGTACAACAAATGTTAAGTTAGAATAAAGGTATGTGCAACAACAATACACATTTTACAATAGCATGTACAGGCAGAAGAATTGCACCCTATGGGGGCGGGACTGAGGATGTCAGAAACAAGCAAAGGGGAAAGTAACTGAATAAGTAACTTTAAAAGTAACTGAGGCCACAAAATGTCTGATAATTTAGCATGGCCCATGATAACAAGCAAAGGCTGAAAGATTGTTAGCTCATGTTAACTCTTTTTTCTACTCTCTCTAAAAATTAAAAAGTAGTCGCAAAATAAAATGAAAATGGGGGTGGACAGCTACCCTGGCATGATCACAGCCTTTAGAGTCAGAGACACAGGTGTGAATTATTAATTCTATAAAATTGACTGAGATACTTGACTGTGTTTGGAGCTTGTGTTTTCTCATAACTGAGAGGGTAATAAGGCCGATTGTAAGGCATGGTGGTCATGAGAATTAAATTAGATAACGTAAAATACGACATAGTAGGCTCACATTTTATTTTCCTTATCCACTCACCCTAATAAGTCCCATAAATTGCTATCATTAGTAGGGTGGGGCCCTATCTTGTATCACCTTGACCTTAAGAGTCTATCTTCCCCACACCATGACAATTAGGAGGGAGACCCCAAAATATGGAATTGTCTTTTTAGAAGGCGGGACCTTGTAGTGTAGGCTTCCCCTGCTAAGTAAGCATTCTAGGAACCGCTCAGCCTCAGTGTACCAGCTAGTGTTACTGTGAGAGGCTGCATGCTACTTCAGTGACTTTTTTTTTTTTTTTTTGGAGATTCTTTCAAAGCGTTTCCTCATTTCATGATGGGTGATTTATAAGTGCATCTGCCCACACTGCACTGAGTGTTCAGCAGTTTTAAACAGCATGACCCTCATGCTCCATCCACCCTATTCACCCGATCTCACCCCAAGCGACTTTTTTGTTTTTCCCTGGTGAAAAACGTCCTCATAAGGAAACATTTTGCCAGTGTGGAAGAGATGAGACAAAAAATGGCAGAAGCCGTAAAGGGCATCAACGTTGACAAGTTCAGAAACTGTTTGGGGAAGTGCAACAATCATCTCGACAGGTGTAGTGCACCAAATGGAGAGTACTTTGGAGGTGACTGAAATTTAAACATGTAAGAATAAATTAGGGAAGGGCACACCTCATCAACAAGGGTACCTGCATAATGAACATCTGCATACCTAACCCTGAATTGTACCTCACATCTTTAAAACGAAAAAAATTTAAAAAGAATAAATACACAATTTTTTATAAATAAGTCGTGGTTTTTTAAGGCGTCCCCTCATATTTTTCCACTGCACACCCTCTGTCTATTCAAAACCATAGGGAAAAAACCCTAATCTCTTGGACACCATCATTTTTATTTGACCTGGTCAGCCATTTATTTGGTTTCATGGTATCTTTCCAAAGGGAAATTGATCAATCAGAAACAAACAAGTATTCCAATCTCCACTACTAGTCTGTTTATATGCTTAGCATAAACTCTTGGTTCTATTTTCTTTTTGTTTTCCTTTTCTCTGTTGGCTTTTTTTTTTTTTTTTTTTTGGTCTTCTATCACGGGGGTCCCCAACCCCCGTCCCACCAACTGGTCCAGAGCCTGTTAGGAACACCGCCTGCAGCAGGAAGTGGTCGGTGGGCGAGCAGGGCTCCACTTTGGTGGTCAGATCAGGGGTGGCATTAGATGCTCATAGGAGCTGGACCACTCCTCGCCCCCCCCACCCCCAGTGTGACCCGCGCATGCGGGGATCTGGGTTGCACGCTCCTTATGAGAATCGAATGCCTGATAATCTGAGCAGGAGCTGAGGCAGTGATGCCAGCGCTGGGGCCCGGCTGCAAACACAGAGTAACTTTAGCAGTGAGGTTTGACTGCACATCCCCCCACCTCCGCCGCCACCCCCATCCGTCCGTGGAAAAATTGTCTTCCACGAAACCGGTCCCTGATGCCGAAAAGGTTGAGGAGCACTGTATCCGGCACCTGTCAGGTCAATGTCTTCAGGGAGTCTCAGTCTGCTGGGATTGGTTTGCCATGGCTCACTGGAATACCCCGCAGGAACACCACACTTTGCCAAGCGCCGCAGTCAGAAGAGCCTGGATAAGATGCTGGCTTGTAATGGAGCGCTTCAACCAGAAGGTGGCACGATTGCAAAGCCATTGCTGAGTTTTAAAAAAATCCAAATGAATTGCTTTTGATGTCTATTTTCTAAACTTTACACGTACACACACACACACACACACACACACACACACAAAGAAAAACAGAGACTGGATCCAATTTTACATGGATAAGAGATTCGAGAAATTGTTATGTTAGGTATAGCAGGATTACAATGGTAAAACTAAACATGGGCTAGGTCCGGTTTTAAGTATTTCACACAAAGTCATTTAAGTTTCAGTTTCGCAGCAGCTGAATGGAATTAGTATTCTTGTTATACTAACACTCCTAGTTTTTCTAGAAGAAGAAACTGAGGCACAGAGAAGGTAAGTCACTGGCTTCAGGTCACAGAGCTGATAAGTATTGGAGTCAGGATTCAAACCCATTGAGTGTAGCTCCAGCTGCAGTCTGTACACTTTAACCACTACACTGTGCAGCCTCTGAAAGTCAGAAGGGACCGTAAAGGTCATCACTCCCCACTCCTGCTTGAAGCAGAAGCCCTTCCTTAGCCCCTTTATACACCCGGGATCCCTGGGCCAAATCATCCCCACCGGCCTCCTTCACTCTGAGCCATGCTCAACATGACTGCAAGGCTGGGCTCTCTCCTCTCCTTTCTACCTCCACTGCAGACGGCCAGCTTCCCTTCTGCACCCTCTTTCTGTGTCTTCTGGTATTAATGATTGAATGCCATGAATTAAATTAAATTCAGATCATGACCGGAACCCCAGTTCTGATCCAAATTTAACTTCACCCTGGGAGCCCGGTGTATAACCCTAGAATTAAAGTTAAAAGACAAAAGGATTAGGGATAATTATGACCACAAAACCTTGTTAATAGATACACACCACAAAAAAGAAACTCTGACACTGATAACACAAGGTGGGGGGAGTAAATGGGAATAACTTTCATATGCAGTTGGAGCTGTTATCGGCTCAAAATAGACTTTTACAACTACAAGAGGCTTGAGGCAAGTTTCATGGTAACCGCAGTTGCATGTCTACACACCCACAAGAACTAGCCAGAAAGGAAAGTAAAAAGATAGTCCATATCCTTTTCAAGTTCTATCTAATGCCAAATTTTTTGTATTTCTTTTTTAGCCTTTTGTGGGTAATTTTGCTGTTTAAAAAAGGCCCGAAGCAGGAGGATTGCTTGAGCCCCAGAGTTTGACGTCAGCCTGGGCAACATAGCACAGACCCTGTCTGTACAGAAAATGTTAAAAATTAGCTGAGCGTGGTGGCCTGCACCTGTAGCCCCAGATACCCAGGAGGGTGAGGCAGGAGGATCCCTTGAAACCAGGAGTTTGAAGCTGTGGTGAGCTATGATGGGGCCACTGAGCTTCAGCCTGGGCAATAGAGTGAGACCCTGTCTCAATAAATAAATAAGCCCCAAATAGAAGTGTTGTCTAGTGTTTTTAAGCACAGGAAGACTGCGATGTGCTGTTTGGAGAAAAATAAACATTCGAGAAACTTCCTTCAGGCACGAGTTCTAGTGTTGCTGGTTCACTGAGTTCAATGTTAATAAATCAACAGCATGGGACATCCAGGAAAAGAAAGAGGAGATTCGTGAGTCTGTATGTGTATTTAAGGCCACTCCAGAAAGCACTGAATTTACCTCGACAGTGTGTGATAAAGCTATGTAAAAGATGGGAAAAGGGCCACATTCTTGGATTGATGAGATGACCACAGACTTTAAAAAGCATAGTGTCGTGACCCGCCTGGGCAGGCGAGACCTCATCTCTACAATAAATCAAAAAATTGGCCGGGCGTGGTAGCGCATGCCTGTAGTTCCAGCTACTTGGAAGGCTGAGGTGGAAGGATCGCCGGAGCCCAGCAGGTCGAGGCTGCGGTGGCTGGGAGCGGCCACTGCACTCCAGTCTGGGTGACAGAGTGAGACTCCAACTCACAAAAAAACAAAAAACAAAAAAAATAAATACTGCTTTCTCACTTAAAATTTAAAAAATTTTATGGCGTAAATATATCCATAAACGTAATATATGAAGTATACATATTGCTTCATATATATTAAAAATATGTGTATAAGCATTTAATTAGATCCCTGGCATCATACTACAGTTTACATTTATCATAATTTATTTTTTCACAATGTATTATGTCACTTATTTTTTCTATTTAAAGTTGTGGGGTACAATTCAGGGTTTGGTATACAAATGATCATTGTGTAGGCGAAGTTTGGGTCTCACTTTGGTTCCCACTTCACCTGGTTTGAGATCAGGTACACTTTTTTTTTTTTTGTAGCGAAGTAGCTCTTTTAATTTCATTCTTGCAAGAAGGGGTCCCTCTCGGGTGAGCAGGCATGAGATCAGGTATTCTTATTGATGAGGTGTGCCCCCCACCCTCCCCTGGCAGTTTCCCACTACTGCAAATCCCTTTCCTATAGTAGTATGATAATTGTTCAGGGTCCGCTTATGAGTGAGAACATGTGGTGCTCAGCTCTTTTTTTCTGTGATAGATCACTCAGTATTATAGGCTCTAAGTTCATCCTAGTTGCTGCGAGGTTCATAATCTTGTTCTTCTTTATGGCTGCGCAATGCTCCATTGCTGATATGTGCAGTTCTAATTTATTCGTGCAACATACCTCAGTTCTCTTTTCTTGAAATGTTTGCCAACACTTTATTCATTGATCAGTGGTGAGGTAGATTCTCACTTAAGCATGTTCAGTAGTTCTCATATTTCTATGGGGAATTAAGAGTTTTCCTTATTTCTACTGGATACTATTATATAATTAATGTTTCCACATATGATGGGCCATAGTTAATCATTCTTCAGTTATTTTTAATGATTTATATTCAGGTTTTGTTTGTTTTTTGACATACCAGTAAGCATTAACATCAAGTTTAAAATGTAACAGGAATTATGTTTTTCTGGTAAGTGTAAAGAAGTTTACAATTCTATGGAAAGCAAATGTTAAGTTCTTGCCTGTGAGTGTGTATCATTATTTCATATGTTGTCTTCCTTTCCTTTTGTCTTTAAAGCAGACTGATATTTTAAAAATTTTTTTGTTTTACGTAGAGAAAAGAGCAGAGATCGTGAAAGGGAACGGGAGCGGGAAAGAGAGAGAGAACGAGAACGAGAGCGAGAAAGAGAACGGGAGCGAGAGAGAGAGCGAGAGCGGGAACGGGAGAGAGAGAGGGAAAAAGACAAGAAACGTGACCGAGAGGAAGATGAGGAAGATGCATATGAACGAAGGAAACTTGAAAGAAAACTCCGAGAGAAAGAAGCAGCTTATCAAGAGGTGAGTTGAGCAAATGCTTTTCTTAAAACTTAGTATACTTAGTAGGTTAGTCAAAATTGATAAAACCCTTTGTATACATTTTTAAAGCTTTGAACTTTCATTTTTAGCGCCTTAAGAATTGGGAAATCAGAGAACGGAAGAAAACCCGGGAATATGAAAAAGAAGCTGAAAGAGAAGAAGAAAGAAGAAGAGAAATGGTAAGATTCTAGGTTACAAAAAAGATTAAAGGCCAGTCTCGGTGGCTCAGCCTGTAATCCCGCACTTTGGGAGGCTGAGGTGAGTGGATTGCCTGAGCCGGCGGGTTTGAGACCCGCCTGGGCAACTTGGCGAGACCACCGAGCCTGGCTCAATTTTAACTTTTAAAAAATTAAATTAAAAATGGGATTATAGCTACTATTCTGAACTTTCTTTTTCATCCCTGGATTAGAAAATAGGAAGAGATGCTGGTCATAGTGGCTCATGCCTATAATAATCCCAACACTTTGGGAGGCTGAGGCGAGAGCATTGCCTGAGCCCAGGGGTTCAAGACCAGCCTGGGCAACTTAGTGAGACCTCGTCTGTATAATAAATCAAGAAAAATTAGCTAGGCCTGGTCATGTACACCTCTAGTTCCAGCTGCTTGGAATGCTGAGGTACAATGATTCCCTGAGCCCAGTGGGTTGAGTTGCAGTGGCCATGAGCATGCCACTGTACCCTAGCCTTGTTTAAAGAATGAGACTCTGACTCAAAAAAAGGGGAAAGAAATTAGGAAGATAATACTGTAGTAAGGTATAATTATTTGAAGATATGCCATCTAAGATGATTGTGAAATAAGCCTAAAACAATTCTGCCTTCTGTGAGCAAATCTGAAACCCACTTTTCTTGAGCAACATTTTATTTTGTTTGGAAACTTAAAAAAAAATTGTTACTTCCTTATGTTCAGATAACACGAGTAAGGAGGAAAAAGTGGTAGCTTCTCCACATCTTCTCAAGATTAGTAGATTCTGTTTCTGCCTTAGCATGACCTTGTGACCTTCCTGCATGTCTGTAATTTCTGATTGAAGATTTTTGTGCACACTGTCATTTGTAAACATCTGACTGCCTACTTCCATAGGTTTGACAGATTTTGAGTATTTGTTATGTCCCAGCATAGCTTGATACTGTGCATACAAAAATGACTAGATGATACTAATTTTGAAATACATGAACAGTAGAGTGAGGATAAGGTAGTTACTGGAGGGGGTGGCATATATTTATGAAGCCTTAAAGGTGTGTTCACAGTATTTGGGGAGTTCAGAGAAAGAATCCTAATTCTGCCTAGAGCAGGTACTTGCTCACAGACAGATGGTTAATTTGGGGGGAGTCTTTGTAAAGAGGTAACTTTTGGACTGAGTGAAATTTTATTAATTTTACTCTAGTCAGAAATCTGCCATTATCTGCTTGGATGTAATAGTTGTATTTGAAACCGGGCTCGGTGGCTCAGCCTGTAATCCCATGCCTTGGGAGGCTGAGGTGAGTGGATTGCCTGAGCCCGCGGGTTCAAGACCCACCTGGGCAACTTGGCGAGACCTCATCTCTACAATAAATCAAAAAAATTAGCCGGGTGTG
>CAUYQG010041282.1:0-10145 GCA_963574415.1 Tarsius wallacei | reverse complement strand
TCCCTTTGCTCCCCAAACTAGTGTATGTCCTATACCTCTGATCACTATTCCTTAAACACTTTTTTTCCCTTCACATCTAGTGTTCCTCAGAATTCTATCCTAGGTCCTCTTTTATTTATTTATTTATTTATTTATTTATTTTTTTAGAAAGCAGGATTTATTGAGAGGACAGAAAAGCTCCCACAGTGGGAGGGGACCCAAAGGGGTTGCCTTCTTTTATTTTTTTAAAAAAAATTTATTATAGAGATGTGGGGTACAACTACGACTAACTACATAAGTAGGCTGTATACAGGTGAAGTCTGGGCTTCGACCTGACCTTTACTACCCCTGTAAGTGGACCAGGTACCCTTTGTGTTATCACATGCCTTCCACCCTTCCCCTTCCCTCCCTTGTACTCATGAGACTATTGTTCAAAGCCCATTTATGAGTGAGAACATGTGGTATTCACTTCCTTGTTGCTGTGATAGATTACTTAAAATAATGGTCCCCAACTCCATCCAATTTGCTGTGAAGTCCATGATTTTCTTCTTCTTTATGGCTACATAATACTCCATCATGTACATATTCTTTATCCAGTACACCTTTGAAAGGCAGTAGGGTTGCTTCCATGTTTTTGCTATTGTGAATAGTGTGGTAATAAACATGCATGTGCCAAGTGTCTTTTGGTAGAACAATTTATGTTCCTCCCAAGAGGATTTCTCTATCATATGGAAGGTCACTTTTTAGTTCTTTTAGGAATTGCCACATTGCTTTCCACACAGGTTCAACTAGCTTGCACTCCCACCAAGTGTAGAACAGTTCCCTTTACATCACACCCATGGCAGCATCTGTCGTTTTTGGACTTATTAATAATAGCATCCCTACCAGAGTTAGGTGGTATCTCATTGTAGTTTTGATTCCCATTTCTCTGATAGTTAGTGTGGCTGCGCATTTTATGATATAACTGCTTCTATGTCTTCTTTTGAGAACTGTCTGTTCATGTCCTTTGCCACACTTTTTAATGGGGATTTTTTTCCTTTCGCTTCGTTGTACATTCACTTAATTTCTTGTAGATTCTGGATGTAAGGCCTTGTCAGATGCATAATTTGCAAATATTTTCTCCCATTCTGTGGGCTGTCTCTTTATTCTAATGGTTTCGTTTGCTGGCATTCACTTTTGGGGACTTGGTCAAGAATTTGTTACCTATTCCAATATGCATAACGGTGTTTCTTATTTTTTCTTCTAGAATTCTTATAGTTTGAGGGCTTACATTTAGGCCTTTGATCCATTTTGAGTTGATTTTTGCACATAGAGAAAGGTAGGGGTCCAGTTTTAGTCTTCTACATGTGGTCAGCCAGCTTTCCCAGTACCATTTGCGAAATATGGTCTCTTTTCCCCAGTAATTGTTATTGGTGGCTTTATTGAAGATAAGGTGGTTGAGAGACTGTGTTTTTGCTTCTGGAATATCTACCCTGTTCCACTGGTCTGTGTGCCTATTCTTGTACCAATACCAGACGGTCCTAATTACTGTAGTCTTGTAATAAAGATTAAAGTCTGGAAATGTGATAACCTCCCACTTCGCTCCTTTTGCTGAGGATTGTTTTGGCTATTCATGCTTTTTTGTTTCCATGTGAATTTCTGTATTGTTGTATCCAGGTCTAAGAAGAATGACGTTGGTAATTTGATGGGTACTGCACTATCTATAGATTGCTTTTGGTAGGATTGACATCTTGACAGTATTGAATCTCCCAATCCATAAGAAAGCAATGTTTTCCATTTGTTTGTGTCATCCTTGATTTTGTCGAGCAGCATTTTGTAGTTCGTGTTATAAATCTTTCAATTCTCTGGTTAGGTGTATGCCAAGGTATTTCATTTTGTGTGTGTGTGTCTGCGTGAATGAGATTGTACTTTTTATCTGGTTCTCTGCCTGCTTGTTGCCGGTGTATAGAAACGCAACTGTCTTTTGCACATTGATTTTGTTCCCCAAAATCACTGTACCAAAGTCATTTATCAGTGCAAAGGGGATTTAAACAGGCCCCTTGGGTTTTCAAGGTATAGCATCATATTGTCCGCAGAGGATAGTTTAACTTTTTCTTTTCCTATTTGGACATCCCGGATTTCCATCTCTTACCTGACTGTTCTGCCCAGGACTTCCAGCACTGTGTTGAACACAAGGGATAAGAGTGGGCATCCTTGTCTTACTCCCATTCTTAAAGGGAATGCTTCCAACTTCTGCAAAATGATGGCCATTTGTTTATCATAGTTGGCTCTTACTATTTTGAGGAATCTTTCATTGAGCAAAATGTTGGCTGTGCGTTTATCATAGATGGCCCTTACTGTTTTAAGAAATGTTCCTTTATGCCTAGGTTCTCAAAGGTTTTTATCAAGAAGGGATGCTGGATTTTGTCAAATACTTTTGCTGTATATCATGAAAAAAATCATGTGGTTCTTGTTTTACATGCGTTTATGGTCTTGCAAATGTTGTGCCAGCCCTGTATCCCATCTGGTCATGGTGGTTGATCCTTGAGATGTGTTGTTGGATCTCATTTGCTAGAATCTTTTCGAGAATTTTTGTGTCTATGTTCATCAAGGAGATGGGTTGTAATTCTCTTTCCCTGATGGGACTCTGCCAGGTTTGGATATCAACACAATGCTAGCTTCATAAAATGATTTAGGGAGAGTTCCATCATTCTAATTTGTTTTGAATACTGTAAATAAGATTGGTATCAGCTCCTCCTTGTATATCTTGTAGAATTCAGTTGGGAAGCCATCTGGTCCAGGATTGTTTTTGGGGGGGAGATTTCTTATGACTAAGTTAATTTCCTGGATTATTATTGGTCTGTTTAGAGTTTCAATTTCTTCTTGTTTCAACCTTGGGAGATTGTGTCATGTCAGAAAATCCTCCATTTCTGAAAAATATTCCATGCTCATGGATTAGAAGAATCAATATTATTAAGATGTCCATCCTACCCAAGGCAATCTACAGATTTAACGCAATATCCATTAAATTACCAGCAGCATTCTTCTCAGACCTGGAAACAACAATACAGGAATTCATATGGAAACATAAATGACTACAAATAGTCAAAACAATCCTCAGGGAAAAAAAAAAAAGGGAGATATCACACTCCCAGATTTTAAACTTTATCATAAGGCTACAATAATTAAAACAGCCTGGTATTGGTACAAGAACAGGCATATACAGAATAGAGATTCCAGAAGCAAAACCTCAATTTCTCAACCAACTCATCTTCAACAAAGCCTCCAGCATCAACCACTGGGGAGAGGAGAACCTATTCAGTAAACTGTGCTAGGAAAACTGGCTGACCACATGCAGAATATTAAAACAAGACCCCCACTTATCACCATACACAAAAATCAACTTTAAATGGATCAAAGGCCTAAACATAAAGTTACAAACTATAAGAACCTTAGAAAATACAAGAGACACCCTTACAGAAATTGAACCTGGCAACCAATTCCTGATCAAAACCCCAAGTGTCCACACCATAGGAGATAAGATAGACAAGTGGGACCTCATCAAACTGAAAAGTTTCTGCAAAGCCAAAGAACCATTAAGAGAGCGGGGAGACAGCCCACAGACAGGGTATCTCCGGCAGGTTATCTCCGCTGTTGGCTACTCTCTGCCTTGCTCGGCAAAAGAGGGGTCAGTCTGTCTCTTCACTAGCTGCCAGCCCAGCAGCAGGTGTGCCAGATTCCCTTTACAGGTGGGTTTTTCCTGCCTGGGAGCTAGCCACCCCAGTGGCAGCTGGCATAAAGGTTTTGTTCCCTGTTCCACTTGGGCTCCAGGCCACTGCTGTGCCCTGGCAAGGACTCCGCCTGTATGGGCCTGGCAGCTTGCACATGCTGGGATGGGATCAACCAACTCAAAGCATCTAAGAATCACTCACCCCTCTCCTTCACTGAGCAGAGCTTCCATTCCTGTCCGAGCCTGGAACCCTAGGTCCTCTTTTCTCCTCACTTCACCTACTATCCTTGGGTAATCTTACCTTCTTTCACAGCTTAAATTTCCATCTACCGAATTAAATCTCCAGTATACAACCATAGAAAGGTATGCTATTTCTCCCTTCCCCTTCCCAACTCCGGAAATAAGAATTCCCGCATATAGTATTACCTACCCAGGACCAAAATTAAACTCCTCTTTCTCATCAAGCAAACTTGCCTATTTTCTTGTGGTTCCAGTCTTAGTATATAGTACTATAATCCATTCAGTTGCTCAAAGCAGAAGACTACATATAGGTCTTTACTCCTTCTTTGCTGCTCGCATCCACTAAAGTCTACTTTATAAATGTCTCTCAAATTGATCTAAACCTCGACTTTAAAACATCGGTATTTACTCTTAAGATGTCAAAAACCAAGATCCTAAAATTTATTATTTTTATAGGCAATATAACCTTTTCCTAACTGATATGAAAAATTATCTTAGCTTCCATGTTTTTATACTCCATGTGTATGCACTTAACTGCTTCTGTCTCCTATATTTAAAAAAGGAAACAAAACAACAAAAAGCTTTCCCTCCACTCTCAGTTACTTCCTTCTACTCCCAACTGAATTCATTCATTCATCTATTCAAGATTTTTAAACAACTTATTTATTCCGGCCACTGTGCTAGGAAAAAAGAGACTGGATCTCTATCCTAAAAACTTCCTCAAATTGCTGCATATACACAGACCCTTAATCTTTTTAAAGATTTTTAGCACAAGAAAGATAAATCCAATAGCTCTCACTCTTTGAAAAGAGGCTCTGGGATGTGACATCACAAGTGTATCAATATACTAGCAGGTGAAAGTGAAACATGTGATTACACAATAAAAATAGTAAGGACAGCAGTTAGAAAAAATTCACAGCTGCTCCATGATTTGAACCAGAGTCCCTGTGGGATCTAGAGGCTTGAGCCATAGAAACAAAATTTCCAGAATAACATATGAAACCAGGGTCACTGGAGTACTGCTACAGACACCACCAGCAGGACTGCCACGAATAAATTCTCAAACACTCAGTTGCCAGACAGTTCATATTTTCCTCCAAGAAATAGTTACCTTTCAGAAATATTTGGTTCTAAAGGTTGTGATTTCATATTTCAATTGCCTTCCATTTCAGAAGGTCCATGTTTAAAAAGACCAATCTGCATCTCAGACTGCCATCCCAAACAACCAAGTGAGATATGAGTAACATGCCTCATACCTATGTAAGGGGCAACTAAGTTACTATGCCTCTCACAAAGAGTTCTAATAATTAGAGTGATTCTCACCTGGGAAGGAAGGAAAGGAAGCAGATTCACAAAGGGGCTTTGTCAAACTACACCCTAAAGATTATGGTACAAAATAGGCATTTACACTAAAACCCAGCAACTCTTTTAGGAATGTCAAAAATACAAAGATATAGATCCAATGCAATTAACTGCAACACTGTTTGGAAACAGCAGAAGAATTGCCAACTCTGCTTTTACTTCCTGTACGATTTCATTGAGTTTTGCTTCTTGTTTCTCTTGGTTCCTATTCAGTTTTCCATCCAATCTCTTATTGCTATGGCTGTCATCTGGGGCAGATAAATAAATATCCACCAGCAGGGAACTAGTAGAATAAACCACAGTACATCTACACCAATGGAGTTCTATGTACCTGTAAAAACCAGAATGGGAAATATCTCTATGTACTCCTAAGGAATGGTCTCCAAAATAAAGTGATTAGTGAAAAAAATCAAAATGTACAATAGGCTACTTTTTAATCTGAAAACGTGATACACACATGCACTTATTTTTTCAGTGGAAGGATAAAGCAAGATGTAATAAAAACGGTTACAGAGAAAGAAACAAGGACAGAGAGATCAAGGTGGAGTGGAAAGGAATTAAAAGCTAGGCTTTTGTCAGTGTGTCTTGTTTTGTAGATTTGATTTGGGAACTACACAATAGTTTATAAAACTATAAAGTGAAATTAAATAAAAAGAAGGGAAAAGTCATCCAAAAAAACTAAAAGCAAAATGAAATTCAACCATACCAAGAATCTCTTCAAGTGACTTCAAACACAGCAGTTTGCTGTTCATTCTTAATGGAATTTCCTAAGTGAGGTGGGGAGGTGGAGAGCCAAAAAAATCACTAGTTTGGGTAATAATATTGATACTGTTATTCTAAAATCATATTGGTTTTAGTGCAATAAGTTTAAATAATTGTACTGATATTTACAGTCAAAATTTTCAGCATGAGAAGACATACAAAAAAATAAAATCAAAGAAGCAAATACCCTGCATTACTTAATTTGAATTATAAATATCAATAAGAATGCATGACACAGCTTCCCTTTAAAAAAGTATACATTTCCTAGCTCTGTTCACAAAGAAGTCCTAGAAACAATGAACAATCTAACAATGGGCAAATGATGTCTAAACTGTGACCTCTACATACATTTCCCAAAGAACCAATCATCCTTGAAGAAATGGCCAATTTCAAGTCTGAAATAAGAAATGTACAAGATAGCTTCAATCATCTTCTTATGCTAGAAATATAGTATACACAAACTGTCAAAGGCTATTAGGATTGTGTCAAAAGGACTCAGAAGCCACCTTGAAGGCACTAACATTATAAAAAAACAATTGGGTTGGGCATTATCTTCTAAATTAAAAATGCATATACCATACAACCCAGCATTTCTGTTTAAAGATATACATTCCCTTCAAAACCCACACATGTACAAAAGATGTTATGTGTCTTCAGAATATCAAAAACTTAGAAAACACCTAAATCAACAGAAGAGTAAATGAATAAGCCCTGGACTAGTCAAACAGAATACAGCAGATAAACAAATGAATCAAAGTAATGTGCAACAATAGAAATAATATAATATTATAAAGAAAGAAGTAGGTTGTCACCAAAGTCTCACTGTCACCCAGGCTGAAATGCAGTGGCACACTCAAGTCCTCCACAGCCTCAACCTGCTGGGCTCAGGCAATCCTTCCATCTCAGTCTTCCCAGTAGCTGGAATCATAGGCGTGTGCCACCACACCCAGAAAATTTTTTGATTTATTGTAGAGATAAGGTCTCGCCAAGTTGCCCAGCCTGGTCTCGAACCCTTGGGCTCATGCAATTCTCTTGTCTCCACCTCCCAAAGTGCTGGGATTACAGGCATGAGCCACTGCGCCTGGCCAAAGTCACTTTTTTTTCTCCACAGTGTAAGTTTAATATGGATAATTTAATAGGAATACACATTACATTTCAAAAATAATTAATAGTTAAAAGAGAAAAAAGAAGGTCTTCATAGTCAAACCTTTATATATTTTTAAAATCTGGCTAGTCAAAAATATAACTCCTAAAATGGCAGAAAACGTTGGGCATGCTCATTTTTGATAACATAAAAGCAATTAAGACCTCAAATGTACTGAAAGCAAAATGCTGGCACAAAATTTTTGTTTCCTAAAACCAAATACACTCATGCAAATTATTTGTTCAAATAAAAGGCATTCATTTGAAAAGGGCGATTTTTAAAATATTCTTTCAGATTTTAAAAGCTGCTCTTTTTTAACCTATCCCAAATATAGTCTTCCCTTAAGTCTTCTTACCCTAGTATACACTTAAGCACGAATACTTTTTGCTTCCTTTAAAATAATATTTTATACTCTATATTCTATTTAAAAGACAAGCACTTTATTATAGCACCAAAAGAAATTTGTAAAAAAGTTTTCACTGTATCAATATTTAACCTGTGAGTATTTGGACATTCTTAAATTGAGCAAAATGACAACTTGCTTTATAAAAGATAAACATTCTCTATTTATTTGCTTTTATTTTGTTTTTTTCCAGCTATTCCCAGAGAAATAAATATAACTACTCCAATGCATTAAGTATGTATTTGAATTTTCAATAAATTCCAGAAAACAATAAAATGCCAATTCTTAAAGATTCTTATCCATACTAGGCAACAAGTGTTTAAAAGATACCTGTGCACATAAAAAAGTAATTGAATTTGAAAAACAGGCCAGGCATGGTGGCTTACACCTATAATCCCAGCACTTTGGGAGGCGGAGATGAGAAGATTACCTGAGCTCAGGAATTTAAGACCAGTGTGGGCAACATGGTAAGACCTCGTTTCTACAATAAATTAAAAAAATAACTGGGCATGGTGGCATGCTCCTGTGCTTCCAGCTACTTGGAAGGCAGAGGCGGAAGGATCACCTGAGCCCAGCAGGTCAATGTTATGGTGGCTGTGAGTATGCCACTGCACTCCAGCCTAGGCAACAGAGTAAGACTCCAACTCAAAAAAAAAAAAAAAAAAACCCAGCTAGCCATGGTCAGGATGATTGAGGTAAAAAACAAACAAAAACAAACAAAAAAACAGTATCTCCCCTTTTGGAGCTTACAAATTAGTTGAGAAGACAAAAGATACAGACACCAACATTAAAACAAAAATGGAGAATATGTAATAGGAAATGTATGACTAAATGCCAAATAAAAGTCACTAACAAAGAAGTCATAAGATTTCTTAATACAGAGAAATCATCATGGACCAAGGGTAATTAGAAGCAGCTTCCTGGAAAGAAATGGAACCCACAATGTGTTTTATCAGATGAGTAGCAAACATTCAGAAAGTAATAGAAGTGAAAGAATCACATGTAATAAGAACCAAATTTTTTTTCAGCATAAAACATAAACGTGTCTAAAGATGATGCCCAGTTACTAAGCGGTAAAGTTAGAAAGATAAGTTACCACAAAACTATAGCAGACTCTGACCGCAAAACTAAGAATTATGAAATGAAACCTACACTAGGGGAAAGCAATAGTACGAAGGGGGACCCCAAAAGATCCTAGTATTTATTTTTAAATTGTGTATTTATTCTTAAAAGTTTAAACTTCAGTCACCTCGAATATTATGCAGTCATAAAGAACAAAATCATGAACTTCACAGCAACCTGGATAGATTTAGAGTCTATAATACTGAGTGATCTTTCACAGAAACAAAGAACTGAGTATCACATGTTCTCACTCATAAGCGGACCTTGGACCTTGAATAATTTTTGTAATACTATAAAAAAAAGATTGGCATTAGCGGGAAATTGCCGGGAAGGGGGCGGGGAAGCGGGATTGGCAGTAGTGGGAGTCTGCCTGGGGAAGGGAGGGGGCACACCTCATCAACAAGGGTACCTGCATAATGAACATTTGTATACCTAACCTTGAATTGTACCCCACATCTTTAAAATAAAAAAATTAAAAGTTAAAAAAAATTAAAATAAACTTCAATCATCTCAAAGTACTCTCCGTTGAATGCAATACACCTAATCAAGATGCTTTTTTCCACTGCTCAAAAGTTTTTGAACTCGTCAATTTTGATACCTTTTAGTGCTTCTGCCATTTTTTCTTCCACCTCTTCTACAACAGCAAAGTATTTCCCTTTGAGAACTTTTTTCATCAAGGAAAAACAAAAAGTTACCCGGGGCGAGATCAGGTGAACAAGGAGGATGGGGCATGCGTGTCATGCCGTTTGTAGTCAAAAACTGTTTAACACTTAGCATGATGTGGGCAGGTGCACTTGTAAATCACTCCTCATGAAATGGGCAAATGCACTGAAAGAATCTCCAAAGAAAATTCACTGAAGCCAAGCACAGCCTCTCATAACATTAGCTAGTACACTGATGCCAATGGGTACCTAGAACACTTACTTAGCAGGGGAGGTCATTCTCTTCAAGGCAAGGAAAACACAGATTTTCCATGCTAGGTAAGTGTTCTAGGTAATTTTTTTTTTTTTCCACTGAAAACAGTATTTTATTTATTTTTATCTTTTGGTGAAAACAACACACACAGTAGTGACTTTTCCTTCAAACACATAGGAGAAGACAGAAGAACAGTGACCTGCATTCAGCCTGACAGGATTCTGGTACTTACGCCACTTAGGAACATAAATGCCAAGTACTTTATGACCAAGACAAGAAATGTCAAGTAAGACAGCAGTTCTATTTTTCTTTTTGAGATTATTTTCACAACACATAGCAACAATTTGGAAATTCTTCAGACTACTGATAGATCACATTATTCAACTTATACTTCTAAGAAGAGAGCTATGTAGGAACAGAGACCAGGACAGCTAATATATTAATATTCATTGAAGTCATACTGCACAAGACACAAGCTGGATATTTTTGTATGTTCTCAATCACAAGCA